>JAOXYD010225788.1:0-32125 GCA_028565735.1 Pinacopodium congolense
GATTTTCTGAAATAAATTAGCTCTAACTGCAATATTCATCAATCAAACACATAATTTAGCCTATAAACGTCAAATGTAATCAATTATACAACAATTTGGCTTAAAGTAGAGGCTAATATATCATAAAATTCAAGTCTATTAACTCCTCCACACTTAGTTTTTTCTTGTCCTCAAGCAAATCAATCTATCATTAGTTTCCAAACAACATATAATCTTTAGAAAAATAATCTCCATCAATCAACCAAAACCATTGAAAAGAATTCCTCCATCCTTCAATCAATGCGGAAAAGTAAGAGGTTATAAATTTGATTCATCCTATCAAGTCACGATTGAAATTGATTTACTTCATGCTTCTTCCAATTCATCGTAAGATCATAATTTCATTCCAATCATAAAATGAATATAATCCAAACATAAAGTAACATCAATGAACACAAATCCATATCTTTAAGCCTAAGAACTAAAAAGAAAAAGCAATGTGGGTCTGGTTTTAGTTGATAAGTCACTCAATATTTTGTACTCAAAAGTGAACAGTTTATGGTGAACAACCCTTGGCTTATCGGATTGAGCAACCTTTCATCAACCAGCTTTTTTCACCACTCATAACCTCTAACCAATTGGTTAGAAGCCATCGAAGTGAATGGAATAAATGACCACTTTTCACTCTTTTTTTCTTTTCTTTTTATTTCTTTACATTTTTCCTCTCATTTTCTTTTTGTTTTCTTTATTTTTCCACTTTTTTGTCATTTTTTTCTTTGCAATTTTCCAATTTTTTTCTTTTGTTTTAACAAAGGATAATGAACCATCAAAGATAAAACATTTAGCTTAGAAAGATTCAGTTTAGAATTAGAATGTCATAGAAAATCAATAAGGACTTGTCGAAAGCATAAATAAATTAAGATCAAAAGCTCATCAATCATCAAAATCAAAAAGATAACATCTTCTTCTGTCAAAAGAGTAAACTTTAAAAGGAAAACTTGCCAATGATAGGATCAAGATCGAAAATTTTTTTTGCAAAACATTATAGATTGATTGGAAAAAGATGATAAAAATATAAACTTGTGGATAAGTAAAAATTGGTGTTGAATCAAGGGTGGTTCCACCTTATTTTTGTAATGACAAAACAATTTCTGTTACTAACGTATACGTTTTAAGTATGTTTGAAAGATATGTTGAATTGACCAATTAAAGAGTCTTAAGGAAGAAATTGAAGAATCATATAAAGAATCAATGTTTGAAGAAGAAGCCTAGAACAAGTTTATTTTGGCTTACTTAGTGTAAATTGTACTTATTTTTATTTTGGTATTCTCAAGAGGCTTTATTTAACTGTTCATGAATACATGTTTTAGAATATGCATATAGGTGCATAATCAAGAGGTATTATATGTGTTTAAAATGATTTTATGAAAATAAATCTCTTGATACATGTTTAAATTGGTTAGAAAAATATGCATAAGGTATTAAAGATAAGTTAAAGACCTGTTTGGTTGTTTGGTTGGGTTGCTTATGTATAAAATTATTCAGATGTTTAGTTCTAAGGTCAGTCGACCAAATAAGATAGCTCGGTCGACTGAATGATCTATTCGGTTGATATTGACCGAAAACAATGAGAAAGACCTATCGGTTGATCAAATCAAGAGATTGATCAATCGAATGTTCCGAAGTTTTCGGAGTACACAGAGGATTGTAACGTTATACAATGGTCAAAATCATTTATTTCATTTGCCCGTTGGAAAAACTGTAACATTACCATTGTCCAACAGATTAATCATAATCTGTGATGTATAAATATGCTTGTTTATTATATGTATCAAAACAGTTGATAAAATACAAAAAATATAGTGTGGGCATACTGTTTTTAAGTGTTACAAAGTTGTTTTCAAAGGTCGATTAATTGAAAGAGTTTTTAACATTTTGTGGTCTGTGTATTTTTTTAAAAGGCGATCAATCATTTTTGTGCATTCATTCATAAGCCTTTTGTGTTTATCAAGTCAAAGCAAGTGAAGTATTTTTGTATTGAGTGATCGTGAGGTTATTTTTAAGCCTATGAAAAAGAAACGATTGAAAGTTTTTTCTTTAACCTGTAAAAAAGGAGTGTACCTGTGACATTGATTATTTTCAATTTTTTATAAGAACGAAAACTCAACAGTGGTGTTGGGGAATGGATTAAGAGCAAGTGGATAGCTTCGAAGTAGGATAAATCACATTATAAAATCTCCTCTCTCTCTCTCTCTCTCTCTCTACGTTTATTTTTCTTTTATATTATTTTATTACTTGGTTAGATAAATTTGTTTAAGCTTCTGCATGTCTTTGAAAGAATTGTTATGCACTAATTCAACCCCTTCTTAGTGTCAAATCCGTCCCAACAAGTCTTACTACCTAAATGATCCTGAGAGGAATTATTAATGGATGGGTTGGGTGACTTAAAGGGAATAGATATCTTCACTGGTTGTTCAACACTGGATAGAAGGTGAGATGGACTAGAAATGTGAAGTGGTTCTTAAGACTTATAAGTATCCTTTTCCCCTATAGACATTTTCTTTATTTATGTAAAATTCTACAAAATACTTATTCTTTAAGTCCCCTCTTATGTAGGATTTTTTAAATAAAAGATTGTAATAATTATACCCCTTTTAAATGGATGACTATCATAAGAAAACATATTTGATAGCTATATGATCTAATTTATCCCTGCATTACTCACAAATATGAACAAAGCATCACACCAAAATATTTTCAGTGGAAGACTATTAGAGGTTTTAAAGGCAAGAAAGAAACAATTAAGAACTTCTTCTGGACTATTGAGGTTTAGCATATCAAAGGGAAGTCTATTTATCAAGTGTGTGGTTGTGAGAATGGCCACTCACCAATAAGGCTTAGAAATATCTCCTTGAAAAATTAAGGCTAAAGTACTATAAAGTAAATGTGTATTTTTCTTTTAGTTACTCCATTTTGTTAAAATGTGTTTAACATGCTACGAATCATGTATAATACCTTGAGATTGAAGGTAGGATGATACATTTTGATTGAATAATCCATGAAGGCTCTTGTTCTAAAACTCTTAATTTGAACCTTAATTTGTTTTCTAACCATGAGTGGAAATTAACAATAAACTATCTCACATAAGATTTTGTTTGAGAAGGAACACTCATATGACCCTAACATAGTCATCTATTAAAGAGACAAATCAACAAGCTCTAGAGGATATTAAGTATAGAAGGTGGACCCAAGATATCACCATGAATTAAATAAAATGGGCAAGAACCTTTTTTTTATTGCTAATAGGAAAAGATACATAAATGTTTCACTAATTTACAAACATCACAATGGAGTTTAACAATTTAAAACATTGAAATAAGTCAAGAAACAAAACTCTGAGAAACCTGAATGATGGATGACCGAGATGTAAGTGATATAATTGAGTGGTATCTTTATTTAAGGAATTAAGGAAAAAAATAATGACAAATGATTTTGACCTTTCTATAGAGATTTAACGTAGTAAAAATCACTCCTTTCCTTAGCAAGTCTAATCCTCCTTCCTAAACCCCCTTCCTAAAAAATATAATAAGATGGAGAAAACACAACATATCATTTAAGGTCATAAGCACATCTATATAAGGATACAGGTTTATTTAAAAGCTTTAGAGTAAGTAGAACATCTTTAAAAATAAGAGTGGGTGTGAGATACATATTATCAGCTCAGTTTTTTTTGTGTCTTCAATTTTGAAATCTTAAATAGATCTTATAAATTAAAGTGCAGAGACATTTAAATAAACGTGTAAGTGCTTATTAGAGAATAAGTTCACTTAATTGACTTGATTATGATAATTTTAAATAAAAAAATACTTGTGTGTCGGTGGATTATTTCATTTAATTCTTAGACTTGAGATTACTAAAATTATCTTATATATGAATTACTAAATTATGATAATACTTATAACCAAGTTTATGCTGTAGTTCAAATAGATAGTAATTGAATATAGTATAACCTATAAAGAGATAGTTGAGTGAATCAACAAAGGATTTGTTATTTTAAATTAATTAGAGAGAATGTTCCATTAATGTTGATTAGCAATGTTTTGGGAATTCTTTAGTTAGATTAAATTGAAAATTTAAAAAATGTTTTCAAATATCAATTATAAATCATTTACTAATTAGTAATAATGAACATAATTGAATTATTTATAGTAGACATTAATTCTATACTCTAATTTCAATTAGAACATTGGATAACGAAAAGATTAAATTATATTATAATCATACATAAATAGATAAAGATAAACCACTTTGTCATTTTTAATATTTAAGTGGTCATAATATGTTAGTTATCAATCTTGATCTATGATTATAAAATATTTAATTAGAAAATTAAGGATAAATTAAAAGGAGATTGCATTTATCTAATTGTAATTGTAAATTAAATTATAATTTATAATCATTACCAATATATTAGAAATCTACTGGCTTACACATAAGTATTTACTAAAAGGAGAGAAAAATTAAGTAAGTTAGACTTACTTGTGAAGTTTTAGAAACTTCAAGAATTAAATATGTGATATTTGATTTTATTAAGATTAACTTATAATTATAATTAAACTTTAGCTTTAATTATACTTTTTATTTAATTTTAATATCAAGAAAATTTGATTTTTCATATAAAAGAAAGAATATTTAGAACTATTTTTCTTCTTCCTCTTAAAAATTATATCTGAGTTCTCCTATACATGGATTTGTGGATATTATTAGAGGTTGGGTGATTAGGCAAGTCATGGTTAATGGATTTACAATGAAGCAGAAATTATATAGGAAAAAAATACCAAGTTTATCGAAATCTTATTATTTTTCTATTTATTTGTTTCAATTAAAATTTTTTGAAGTAATATTTAGTAAATTTTAAAATTTTTTTGGTTGTGTTATGATTTAATCATGGTTAATTTTCTAACAGCTTTATCAAAAATCAACTTTAACAAGTTTAGTTTGATTGATATGCTTGATTATAACTAATTTGAATATAAACAAAAGTTGTATAATAATATGAAATTGTTTTTACCTTATTTGTTTATGTTTTATGATTCTGCTTATAAAATTCATCTGCTGCTACTTGCTAAAAAAATACTGCCTATATTTTCTACCTATCCATCTATCTTACTACTATTTTCTATTTCTAAAAATTTTGATTTTTGAAAAATTGCTGCCTTTTACTTCTACAATTTTTATTTTAAAAAACACTACTATTAATATTACTTGTGTTCTATGATGATTATTTTTAAATAGTTCTGGAAATTGTTATTCTCCTTTCTATTTTCTTGCTACTATATGATTTTGTGATATTGGAAAATCAAATTATGAATCTCCCTTATAAAGTAGTTTTGGACTCTTTGTGGAATAATGCTAACCATAGGGGAAGAATTTAGTGTACGTAATAATTTTTCTAGAATTAGTTTTTGTTTTGTCAAAGATTGAAAAAGTTTCGCTACAAATAACATCATGATAATTTTGAATTTTCTAGTTTTAGTGAAATTGATTAATTGTGAATTAATGTAGATGTTACTAATATTAACACTAAGACATTTAGGTGTGATGGAAGGGTTCTATAAGTGTTTAAACAAATTTGTTGATCTATAACTAAAATTCTAAATCCACCGAAAAATTAAAACTGATGTGTCTTTATTATTCCTTAATTTTTGTAACTATTAAGCATGCATGAGAGGCATTTACTGTTACAATAATTACAAATTAAATTAAGAATGTGTTATGTGAAGTGCAGGTATACTAGTAGTTATTAATCACTAGTTTATTGGAGACATCGCCAATGGAGAGTGTTGCCAGTGGCAGGTTGTTCTGTCCAAATCTGGTTAGCCTAATCTGGAGTCACTGGTGACCATAAAAAAGTTGATGACAGGCAATGATAGGTGAGTGAGGTGGCAGCATGAGAGAGATAGGAGAGAGTTAATGGCATAGAAGGTGGCAGATGGAGGAGAGAAATGGAAGGCGAGAAATAGAGGAATAGAAGAGATAGATAGAAAAAGAAAAAAAGCAGGAGAAGGATGAAGAAGATGGGTCATGTGTGCAACAAGCGCCTGATGGGCTAAAAGAGGTAGGACTAGCATGTATTGTTTATAGTTTAACCATGGAAAAAATAGTGTTGATGCACATGCTTGCAAACTTTATGACTCATTTGGTTCAACTTCTATTTTTGATTTTTTTGTTAGTTTTTGTTTTTGAATTTTGAATTTTTTTACTGTTGTTTTCTTTTTCTATTTTTAGTTACTTTTTTTGTGTTATATGTGTATTTTTTTTATTGTCATATATGTTAATATTAAATTTATTTTATTTTAATATCATTTTATATTAAACTAAATATTTGAATTTTATTAAATAGAATCTTTAATAATTATAAAAATTATATAAATAAAAGATTAATAATTAAAATTTATTTATTTTCATAACATTTTATAACAAATAAAATATTTAAATATATTTAAATAAAATAATTAATAATTATAAATATCATATAAATAAAATATTAATAATAAATGAAACCCATCAGATGGAACCATCATCGCCACTATAATGCCTATTACCACAATTACCATAGCCACTGCCATATCCATATCCACCTAAACTAGACCCAATACCAGCACCAACACCAGCACTATTATCGCCTCTAGTCCCTAAGTCAGCATCATGCTTACTTCCACTTGATACATAGGCTACTCCAACATCATAGCCAATCCCAATTGACCTACTGGCACCTTAAAAGCCTTCTAGTTTCCCATTTCCTATTACTATTCTTGTGCCTGATTTGACCAAAATCAACTCTAGCTTTGAGTGGGAGAGAGGTGAGCAACTGTCGAATGGGAGACCCAACGACAGTGATGACCTAGCGATGCATAAAGAGAATAGGGAGAAAATAAAAATCAAATAAGGAAAGAAAATACCAAATAACAAAAACCAAACTAAAAAACAAAACCAAATAGTAAAATAGGGACAAAAATTAAAAAAAGGCAATAAAAAAACAAAGCAGATCAATGAAACTAAATGCGTTTTATTCTTTGGTTTCTGTGCCTAGAGCAATGACAACGAGAAACCAAAACCTGCATCGGTACCAAGCACACCCTTACTTTTCTCTTAAAAAAAGGTTTTGATCATATTTAATTAATTTTTTAAATAAAAATCAGAAAAATTAATTTAGACTCCTAATAAATTTAGAAAAATTACTTTCGAAGTACTTGAAATTTTTGTTTCAAAGATTACATTTATTAGGAATACATATGAAATTTAGTTTAATTATTAAAGAGTTAAATAATTAAATTAAATTATGTATTAAATCAATAATTAGAATTAAGTAAGGAGCTAGAATTATCTTTTAAGACTAAATTATGTTAGAAAAATTAATTCAATGGGATAATTAAGTTGAAACATAGAAAATTTAAAAACCCTCATTAAAAATATTAAGTGCAAAACATTTTTGTTGCCTTCCATATTTATATGAATAAACTAAAGTTTTATTTATTATTAGACTTGTTGAGCAAACTCAATGTCACTTTAACTCGAATATGTTTAGTTTTATAATGTTGAGTCCTAATTAACTAAATTCATATGATTTCAATAAGTAAACATATGATATTTGAATTTAGAAGTAAGGCCAGGAATAACAGATAAGATATATTTAGAAAAAGAATTATAAGTTAACATATCTAAGAGTCACATAAGATGTGATAGATAAGAATGTTATCTACCAAATTTTAAAGTTTTTTGGCAAACTCAAAATTAATTAAATTAAAATGGGATCCTTGTTCACTAGAAAATCACATGATAATTTCTTGAATTTATAATAGGAACTATTAGTTTGTGTAAAATAGTGAGAGTAGTCAAATATTTTATTAAAATCCTTATTTCATTTAGTTTTGTGACATAAACTAATAATTTCTCTTCTATGTTGATATTATTAGAAAAAAACTACGAATTTATCCCTAGGAAGAATCATGGATGTTAATAAGTTGATGAGATTAAACCTTTATGATGGGCTATGTAACGTGATAATTATTTTTAAGAAAGAGAACAAGTTATAAGTTCTTGATATTACAATTCAACGTGAGCTTAAGTAGGGTGTAACTGATGATTTATGGGAGATATATCAATGCCATATTGATAATAATGACTAGGCTACATTTGTGATGCTAGCTAGTAGGCCTTCTAAGCTTTGGAAGCAGCAAGAGAACATGGACACAAGGGCCATGGTAAGGTATCTTTAAGAGTTGTATGGCATACAAAGTCAAGTAGAAAAATTTCATACTTTTTAAGCACTATATATACTAAAAATAATTGGCTACATTGAAAAATTAGACCAATTAGGTTAAATGTCATAAACTAAAAGTTGAATATAGATTTAGTGCTCTAGTCTCTTACCTCGACCTTTTCATAGTTCATTATGAAATTTCATATAAACCAAAAAGATGTGATGTAGGAACTGTTGAACATACTCAGGATTACTGGGGGATGCCTTAAAAAGGAATCTAGTTTCAATTTTGTTATTAGCTCTTTGAAGAAAAAGAGTAAGGCTCTTAAGAAGAACAAAAATAAGAAACCAAAGGCATTTGCTAGAGTATAAAAACCAATGGACAATGTTAAGAATAAGAATGAAAAGATCATCTATTTCTATTTTAGAGTAATTAGACGCTGGAAGAAGCATTGCAAAGTGTATCTGACAACCTTAATGTAAAAGAAGTTAAAGGTAACTTCATTGTTAGATGTGTTTATAATTAAAATCAAATTTTCTACTTCTGTTTTACAATCATGGGTATTAGATATTCGTTATGGTTATCTCATTTGTAATAATTTGAAGGTGCTAATGGAGAGTAAATCATTGACGAAAGGTGAGGTGGATTTATGGCTTAATAATTGAGTAAGAGTTTTTAAATTAGTTGTAGAAATTTATAGTTTATCTTTGCCTTCAAGACTTGTACTAGAACTTAATAATTTTTTTTATGCTATGGCGATTAAAAAAATATCATTTTTATTCCTTGTTTAGACATAAATTCCTTTATCTTTATGATTAAGAATAAAAGTTATTCTTTTTATAAAGATGATTTTTATTATAGATCTAGTTTACTTAGAAATGATTTCTTTGAATTAGATCTTAGAAATTTAATCTTTAATATCGAGTAAGAAAAGAAAATTAAGTCACTAAAATGCATATTATTTGTAACATTGTAGGTTAGATTATATTAATTAAATGAGAATAAGAAAGTTACATAAAGAAGGCTATTTGGATACTTTTAATTATAAATTATATGAAAATTGCGAATCTTTTTTATTTTTGGATAAAATGACCCGCTATTCTTTACTAGAAAGGGACAACATACCATATTAATAAGTCACAAAAGTTTATACATTTAGATATATGTGGTTCCATAACTACTCAAGCTAGAGGTGGATATATATATATTTGATTATATTAACAAATGATCTTTCTAAATATATTTATGTATATTTAATGAAACAAAATTCTGAATCGTTTAAAAATTTCAAATAATTTAGACTTGAGATAGACTAACAAACTATTAGGAGTATTAAGACATTTAGATTTAATTGAGATAGTGAGTACTTAGACCATAAGTTTTTTAGTTACTTAAAAGAGAATGTGATTATCTCACTATAGACACTGCCTGAAATTCCACAATATAATGTAATGTCTGATAGAAGAATTTGTACTATATTAGATATGATTTGTTCTATGATGCGTAAAGCAGATCTTTCGATTTTCTTTTAAGGATACGCTCTTCGAATTATTGTTTACCTTCAAATAAAGTTCCATCCAAATTAGTTAATAAGACTCTTTATGAGATATGGACTGGTAGTATACCAAATTTGTTACACCTAGAGAGTGAAGGTTGTGACATTTATGTTAAGCATGAAATGTCTAAATAGTCTCAAACTAAATTAGATAAGTGTAAGTTTGTAGGTATCCAAAAGTTTATTGGATATCAATTTTACTATCCTCTTGAATAAAAGGTATTTATATCAAGACATACTACATTCCCAAAAGGAGAATTCATTATCAAGGAAAATAGTAGGGGTAAGTTAAAATTTAGAAAAGTTTAAAAACTACAAAATTGCAACCAAGTAGAATAAGAACCTTAAGTTGATACTTCAATTGTACAATTACTAGTTTAATGTACATATAGTCCGTGATGCTTTAATAGGGTATGCCATCCTCCTATTAGATTGGATTTACATATTAAAAGGAGGAGTGATGATTTATTGCTCATGGATAATAAGCTTAGTAATTTTTAAAAAAGTAATATCAGACATTAAGTCTTTAAAATGGTATGAAATTATGAAATCTCAAATAAAATCCATGTACATTAACAAAATATGGATTTTGGTAGATCCACTTAAAGGTATTATACCTATTGGGTGCAAATGAGATTTTAAAAGAAAAACCCATAAATGCTAATGTACATACATACAAAGCAATACTAGTGGCAAAAGATTATAAATGAAAATAAGGACTTGATTTTGATGAAATCTTTTCGTTCATAGAAATGCATAAGTCCATAATGTTTTTATTGGATGTTACTACATACTATAACTACAAAATTTGACAAATAGATGTTAAAACATTATTTATTAATGGAAATTTGTTTGAGGATGTATATATGACACAAGTTAAAGATTTTGAATTCAAGGAGTTTCGTAATTGAGTATACAAGTTGTAAATGTCCATTAATGAAATTCAACAAGCATTATGGAATTAGAACATCTTTTTTAATGCGATAGCCAAAGATTTTGATTTTATAAAAAAAAATGAATGAATCTCGTGTTTAGAAGAAGGTTAATGGAAATATAGTTTTTTCCTAATGCTATATATAGATGACACATTTCTTATTGAAAACAATATACCTATGCTCTAGTATGTAAAGATATGACTATCCAAGAACTTCTCTATAAAAGATATAAGATAAGTAGCCTAAATTTTGGAAATAAAGATCTATAGAGATAAGTAAAAAAAGTTGCTTGATGTAATCCATTTTACGTGCATTATCAATGTGATAAAGAGTTTTAGTATAAAGAATTCTAAGAGAATATTTACTTACATCGCATGAGATTTCTCTCTTTAAAAGTATGTGTTCTAACATACAAAAAGAGAGAGATTGATTAGATTGTGTTTTATATGTTTTTAGCTATTGGATTAATCGTGTATGTGATGCTTTATATGAGATAAGATGTTGCTTATGCTTCAATCATACAAGCAGGTATTAAGCAAATCATGGTAAGAGTCACTAGAAGATTATGAAAAATATCTTAAAGTGTTTGAAAATAATTAAAGATATTTTTTTCTATAAAGGAGTTAAAATGGGAATTTAGGGTTATTCGAATTCTAGTTTTTAATTTAATTATAATGAAAATATATCACAATCAGAGTATATTATTACTTTTAGTGGTGGTGTGGTTTGTTGAAAGAGTTGCAAATAGTCGATTATTGTGGATTCTATAATCAAGGTTATGTATATTATATTTATTGAGGTAGTAAAGGAAACAATTTGGATCAATAAGTCCATCATCAAATTTAGAGTGGTTCTTAGCATTATTAATCCAAAAAATTATATTTTCATTAAAATGGTGCTATTACATAAGTGAGAGAGCCAAAGTATCACCATCAATTTAAGCATATCCTCAGGAACTTTCATTTCATCAAAGAGATAGTGGGGTGGAAAGAAATCATATTGGAGAAAATTTCTATTGAAGAGAATCTTCTGATCATCCAAGTTATTATATTAAAAGAGACATTGTCAACATATAGATGTATATGGTATTAGATACAGAGGCAATTGATTTTAATATACGTAGAAGATTGTTAGTTTATACTAATATAGATGAATTTAGTTATGCTTTTGTATATGAATTCACTTGAATTCATCCCTATTTCTAGTTTAAATTTACTCAATTTATGTTATTATGGGTTGAATGATTGGTTTGATCTTTAAACATAAGTTTATGTTATTAAGTTTTGGAAGGAATTTGAACAAAATGTGGAAAGGGCTATCCATCTGCATTATCAATGATGGTCTGGAGCTGCTTAATGGTGGTCTATGTAGATGGTCATTAAAGGAAAAAGACTAGACTCTTAATGGTGGTTTAGAGCAAACCACTGTTGAGGTTAATGGACTACCGTTGATGGAGTTGACAGTGAAAAATAAAAAGGACAAAATGATATTTGTAAAATCCTAAGTTTTACCTTAATTGGAAAGGGTATAAAATGCTCAAGAGGAGGCAGAGTCATCATCTTTGAGTAGAAATTACCATTTTCTTAGGCTTTCATCTTGTTTCTTATTATTTCTTCATATCTTTAAGGCTATAGGTTGGGTTTTGATTCTATTTGGATTTCAATATATTTAGTTAGTTGTTTTAGGTAGTATTGTACTTTATTTATAGTTTTTGAATCTTTTTGCTATTGTATTTTCGTATTTTTCATGTTTTATTATGTTTAGATTGGATGTTTAATGGGTTTTGAGCCTAAAGTTTATGAACAATGTATGGATGCTTGATTATAATTCAATAGATGACTTTTGTTTCCATTTCTAGTGTTTATTTTTTATGTTTATTCTTGAGTTCTTGTTGTTTTAGTTTTGTTATCATTAATTGCTAGTTGAGTGGTGGATTATCTTATTGTTTTCCTTTAATTTGTGATGTTTTTGATTCGGTTGTGCCTTATATTTAAGTTTACTCATTTTCTTATGTTCTAGATTGTTTAATTTTAGTTTTTATTATATTTTTGTGTGCTAGATGTTTTGATAGAGTATATATAGTCTGGGTTTTGCGTGTTGGTTTAAACCAAGTGGATTAGCATAGTAAAAAACTTTGGTCCCCATTAGATTTATTGTTGAATCTTAATTTACATTACTTGCTTTACATTTTTCAGCATGTTTACATTGGGTTAAAATTTTGTCTATATTATAATTAATATGTGTGGCTAAGTGTTTAAGGGTTTTAAGGTATTAAAGAGATATGGGCAATTATTAATGAGAATGTGATTGGGATTTCTCCAATTGGTGGTTTTAAACTTAGGTTAGATTGGAACTTAGGATTAACGCCAAGGATTAGGGATAATTTTCTAGGTTTGATCTCCCTTTTCATAATTCCTAATTCAAATGCTAGGATTGATACTTTTAATACGTAATATTCATTAGTGATTTCTGTAAGTAGCTATAAATTAATTGGTTTTGTAGGCAAACTTAACCAATTAGTCTAAGGTTCCAATCTTTTAGGTTACATTTTCCAAGCTTATGTGTTAGTGGCATAAATTAGTCATTCCTTATTGTTTAATAGTTCTTCCTTATTAAATTTAGAGGGCTTATTCTAGGTTATAGTAGAGATAGGGGTATTTCTAAAGCTTATTAGATTTACCTATTTTAGAAGAACTTTTAATTTAAGAGCCGATTTAAATCCATAGGATAATATCTTAGTTAGAATCCCTTTTGTTTAGATTCGAGGATTGATGATGGTACTAGAATCCTGATGATACCATCTACCTATTTTTTTGATATTGTTATTAGTTTTATCATAATTTACGTTATGTCTATATCTTTGGTTGCATTCATTACATCTTAGCATGTTTAGCTTTCATTACATAAGGGGTTTTTGTTTTTATTTTCCATATAACATTTGAAATAGTAATTGCATCCTAACTTCTTGTAGTTCTACGTTAGCTTGTCATACTACATAAAGAGGTCTTGTTAGGTTTATTATTTAGTAGTTAACGACGAGTTACCATATCCTTTTACAATCAATCAGTTGGTTGAAAATTTCTTGTATGACATTGTAAATTTATGTAAAAAGACATTCTTTATTTTAATATATATTTAATAATCTATACTAAATATAAACTTCCTGAAAAATTACTGTGTAATTAGAAATTATAATGAGATTATAATTATGATATTCAAATTGCATTTGTTATAATATTTTTTATAATATTTCTAATCGTAGTTTTATCGAGACGAGATATTAATGAAATGGTAAGACTAGCATATGTTATGCTTCTTTCTTATGAAAAAAGTAATTGATCTCATAGGTTAAAGTGTAAACTTGAACAAATACTTGGGTACTTATTAGAGAATAAGTTCACTAAACTGACCTGATTATAAAAATTTTAAATGGATGACCTTATTATAATGGTGTATAATTAATCTTTAAACTTGGGATTGTCAAAGTTTTTTCATATAGTAATTATTTTATTTTTAATGTTACCTATGAGTTATTCTATGAAGTAATTCAAATAATGGTAATTGGATATAGTACTATATATATATAGATAGTTAAGTGAATTAATATTGAATTCGTCACCTTAAAATAATTAAAGAGAGCTTTCCACTATGCTATATTATTAACAATATGAAAATTTAGCCAAAGTAAATTGAAATTGAAATATTTGTTTTCAAATATTAATTATAAATTATTTACTAATTAATAAGAACGAGATTAGAGTATATGAAGTAGCCACTAATTTCATATTTTAATTCTCATTAGAACATTAGATAATGAAAGGATTAAGTTATATATTATAATCATACATTGAAAAGTTAACTTAAACTACTTTGACTTCATAATATTTGAGTGATCAGGGCATGTTATTAGACATCAAGTTTGATTTATAATTATAAATTGTTTAATTGGATAAGATAAATTTAAAGAAATTTTGATTTATCTAATTATAGGCTTATAATTTATAATTATTGATAACATATTATAAATCAAATGGATCAGACATAAAAGTGTACTAAAAGGAGAAATTTTTTCAATTACATTAGACTTAATTATGAAAATTTAAAAATTTCAATGATTAAATATATAATATTTGATTTTATTGAGATTAAATTATAATTATAGTTAAAATTTGAATTTAATATAAAAATTAAATTTTTATATAAAATAAAAAATAAAGAAAGAATAGTTAGTACTATTTTTCTTCTTTCTTTAAAAATTAGTTTTGAAATTTTTTTATAATTAGATTTATAGATATTGTTAAAGACTGAATGATTGAATAGTTTATAGATGATGAATTTAAAAGGAAGAAGAATTTTCATGAAAAAAAATGATATTAAAATTTTTAATAATTTTTTTTGTATTTTTTTAAAATTAAATTTATTAAAATAATCTTTCAAAAATATAAAAATTTTAATTTCCTTTTGATAATTTTTTATGTGGTAGTGAAAAGATACAAGAACTTCTAAAATTTAATGGGTAAAAAGCATCATTCTAACCCTAACATTTTCATTAATATTTAAGTCAGGCCCTAACTTTTTAAAATATTTAGTCAGGCCCTAATGTTTTTCAGAAGTGTTCAAAAAGAACCCTAATATTTTAAAAACGTTCAAAAGTAACCTTGATCTAACTTCTATTTCAAAGTTTTTCTGAACTTTTTTAAAATGTTAAGTTTTTTTTAATATTTATAAATGTTAGGATTTTTTTTGAGTATTTTGAAACATTATGGTTTGATTTATATATAGAGTAAAGCATTAGAGTTGATATGATACTTTTTGTCAAATTTAATACCATGACTTGTGATTTAACTCTCGCGTCCTTGTAAAAGACAAAAATGGATCTACAATATTGGTATTTGTCAGCCCATTTCAACATAGGTAAATCATTTGAAAAATAAATACTATCCATAAGAATAATCTTCAACACCTGCTTACATAGTATTGATGTTTGTCGGCCCATTTCAACATAGTTAAATTATGTAAAAAAGAACAAAAAAAACTATGGAGTTCCTATAAGGTGGCCCATGGAGGGCTACCTTGTAGGGGCTTCCTACTAATTTTATTAAAAACAAATAGTGGTAAAATTGTAAATATATTAACAAAAAAATATTAACAAGTAAATGTGTGTAAGGTGAAATTATAAATATGTATTTAATATATGAATTGTCGTTTACACACTATAATAATTATAAAATTGATAAAAGATAAAAGATAAAAAGATCATTTTAAATTAAAAAATGGTCTTGCATAGGATTCGCGCGAGCTCATGTAGAGCTAGTCTAATAATCTTCAGTACTCTTGCTTTTGATATTTTAAGTACTTCCACTCATTCGCGATTTGTCGCTACCTAATAGGATATTTCGATAGCAAAAAGTCTATTTTACTTCTTAACGTTTAAGAAATGATTTAATTTGATCTTTAATATTTTTGAAGATACCATTTTACCTCTAAATATTTATAAAATAAAGTAATTGGTCTCATAACATTACAAAATGGTACATATTACCCCTTAACATTTATAAAATAGTACATTTTATCCTCTTAATATTAATTCCATTAAAAATTTTTAGATAAATATTAATTTGATCAATATTCTATAAATGAACTATTAATTAATCATTAATAAAGTAATTAACAAAACTTTAATGAAATTAATATTAAAGAGGTAATTTAGATAATTTTATAAATATTAAGGAATAAAATGCATTATTTTATAAATATTAAGAATAAAGTAATACTTTAAAAAACGTGAGAGAATAATTAAAATATTTTTAGAAATGCTAAGGAGCACATTGTACCTTTTACCTATTTCAATTATATAGGACATGTACATGTCTATTAATGACAGGTCTGTTCATACCTAACTCCTAGCTTGGCTTCAAGTATATTTCCAAATTAATGTATGGTACTGAAACTTCTGTACTCTTTTAAAATTGATGTTCTAGTTTTAATTGTGTAGAAAGAATATACTTCAGATTAGTAGTATGAGAAGCCTTTCTCACATTATTGCGATAAAAACAGTTGATACAAGAAAAGATTCAAAGTTAAAATTTAAGTGATATAAACTAAAAAATCAATCTACTTCTTGTCAACAAGTATTTAAATAATTAAAGATAAAGAAATAATGTACTCTTTATTATTTTGAAATTTAGCTATTTAAATAAGATAAAGATTTTGCAGAACTTTAATAAATTATCCTAATAAAAATGACTGAAGATATTTTCAATCTTCTTTAATGCGCTAGACGTGAAAAAGGCTTTTTAAAATAAAATTTATACTCTTTAAGTCCAAATAATTTTCATCATAAATTTTACTTTAATAGAATTTATCATACTGACAAATTTCACAAATATACAAGTTTAGAAATAATAACATATTCCTTTGTTTAAAACAATAATATAATAAACTTTAATTAGGGAATTTTGTCTTATTGATATTGTAACTAGATAATGCGAGATTCATCCGATACTGTATGTAATTAGAGTAAATAAAATAGGTGTAGATTTCATTTCAAAACACATGAATTATAAATAGCATTTGTTCTTAACACCATCTGAAATTTATATTGTTCTTGAATTCTAACCAATAAATTATTGAGTGCAAGTTCTAGTATAGAGGCTGGTGACGCGATGAGTATTCTAAAAAGCAATCAGTTGGTTTGTCAACTATTACCCTATAAAAGTGACAAGGAATTTTGACCTCCAATTAGAGTTATAATTCAATTAATTTGAATTTGTATTGTTAGTGATAATATTATAACGAACTTCTATCAGTAAAATAACGAGTAGGGGACTAAATAAAAGTCAGTAGATTTATATAACTAAAGGATGTTCAATCTAATAAAAATAAATTTCTTTTTTAAAACATAAATTAATAACCTGTAAATAGTGATGAATAAGGTCATATTTCACAGAGATTGGGTGAATTTATCAGCTTGTTGATAAAAGTTAACAGAACAAATAAATAAAGGAATTTTAAATATTAAACTAAAATAAATTAAAGCGTAACTATCAACAAAATCCTTTAAAAAAGCTAATAACAAAATCAAAACAAGTAAAGGATTAATAATAGACAGATATCTAACCAAAGGTAGAATAGTATTAGTTATATTCTTTTAAATTAATCATTCATATAAGAATTTACTCTTTAGTTTAAAGTTGTTAAAAATTCTAACAAGTTATCTTTTGTTATCTCATCGGTAATTGAAACAAGCATTTTGAATTATTTTGCTTATTAGTAAGTAACCTTAAACAAGCTCTCAAAATTTAATTTATTAATAACATTAAATACTAGAAAGACAATCAATTCTAGCTAACAAGAACACAAGTTCTATTTATTTAAGATAGATCATGTATTTCTATAATATAAATGTTACTCACCATTAATATTAGAACCTTCAAACAATTACAGATTTGAACTTTTAATTAATTTTATATTATTTTGGTGATTGAACAATTGGCCTCTTGCATAACAAATTAAAAAAATAATTGTATTCTACTTAGAAAATATCTTAATACTTAAGAATCCAAATAAAACATCACAATCAATTAGATCTCACAATTCTCTAAAAACTAACTTCAATTATCTTGACTAAAAAAGAAGAAGATGGATATAATTATCTCTCCTGACTGACAAAGGTTGAAGATGATGAGTGGAATGCAATTTTTTGCCTTTCTCCCTTCTCTTATCCTTCTTACTTCTCTCCCTTTTCAAATTGTTTTTTAACCTTAATATTGTAATGTGGGCAATTTGGTCCCATTTTTACTAAAATTTCTAAGTTATATAATGACACTTGGATCTTTAGTAAAATGGCATCATTTAAATAGTCCAGTATTCTCCTGCCTTCGACTCAGAGTTAAAAGACGACACTTAAAGAGATAAATGGTGCCATCTAGGACCCATGTTTTCCTTTTGACTTTTTCTCCTATGCAAAATGACGCTCACTATAAAGATAAATGGTGTCATTTTTTCTCAATGTTTTACTTTCATCTCTTTTTGCCGCATTTTACTCCTTTAACCTAAAATATATGTAAAACTTAACCAAAACAACCCTTGTTATATTAATTCTTCAATTTACATATCAAAATCAAGAATTTAAGAACTTTATATCCCTAAACATTAGGAAGTATTGAAAATTATATTAACATCGTGTCTTCTATCAAATTCTCCCATATTTGAATATTGCTTATCCTTAAGCAATTAATTTAGATAACTACTCAGAAAGTATCCTAATAGAAGTTAAAAATTAGTTAAACACTTTGATAAAAGTTAGAGCAATTAAAATCCTCAATATCTCATAACTTAATTTCGATTATGATTTAACACGTATAGTCATATGGCATAATAAAGCAACCCTTGATACATAATATTATGTTTTAAATAAACTCTATACAGATAATTACGTTAGGTTATTCTTAGGGTGATTTAATAGTGAGTTTTATGCTCTATCCTACCATGATAACAACATTTCATATTTTATCTTGCCATAAATAATGATTTGTCAAGTGCGTTTATATTATGTATTGTCCTTTCACAATACTTAATTTACTTATTTTTATTATTTATTTTCTTCTTTTCCTCATTGATTTAAAATTTTCTAATATCCTAATTCTTTAAGAAAAATTAGTCACAATTTGAATATTTTATTTTAAGTTTACATAAAAATCCGTACAAAGGTTTTTTAAAACTTAATACTATTCACAAAGATCAACTTGACATATGTAACTCACATAACCACACTTGAGAAAATTTATATCCAATGAAGAATTACTCAATATTAATCAGGCTAATCACATCAATTGCATTAAAGATATTAATTAATACTAAACTAATTATTAGAATAGTTCTAAAGTAAGATATCTAAACCAATCACTTCAGAACTCACAATTATTCAAGTACCAAAATTTAACATGATTTTGAAAAAAAATTATGTGATTGAACATAATAAAACCCAATAAAAGCACAATAAAATGTTTAATATCCTCCTCCATAGTTAATCCATACATTCTCCTCAATATATGAAGACAAATACTCAACAGATGAAGAAAATGAAAGAATAAGTTCGGTTGGACTTCACTTGAAAATGATGAGTAGTATCTCTTGAACCAAGGTGGTTCTAATAATGTGTTTTGATGATGACAATACATTATTCCTACTAATATTTGAGTTTTTGAAATGTTTATAAGATAGGTAAATGCTTAAAATGCAAGATCATATTTGTAGAGCTATAGTAAAAGAGCTCAAGCATTAGATGATCAAGAGCTTGGATGTCAAGGATCAAATGATGAAGCTCAAGTGATGACAGATCAAGCGATGTTCAAGCTTGAAGATCAAGAGAAGCTTAAAGATCAAAAGCTTGAAGATATTAAGTTTAGAAAGAGTTTAGGAAAATGGCTTAAGTTGTAAGTTTCCTAAACTTAATTATAATCAATGTTTGAAAATGGCTCTCACATTTGTATGATCACTTGCATATAGACATATAAGAGTGGAATTATGATTTTAGTGATTAATTGAACTTGATTGTGGCTTTGACATATTAGGAATTGAATTAGGATGGCATTTAGGCCATATGTTGCATATTTAAGATGAATTGTGATGAATTGATTTAATGTATGTTTATTAAAATGTTTAAGTGCATTGAAATATTGTTTAAGTGTTGGTTATGTATGACTAGATTTGTTTAAGTCTAATTGCATTGTGAATTTATGGTTTATGAAATGTTTGAAAAGGTTTTAAAGTCGGTTAAAATGAAAAGTTTTTATAATCAAGGTAATTCTTATGTTTTGAATTGATTGAAATGATTTTATAATTTAAACAGCCTTTAATTATACTTTAAAAAGTTGTTTGAAGTCTTAATTAATGTTAGGAATTTATTTGAAAAGGTTTGGAATTGATTTGAAATAATTTTGTGCTTTTCTAGACATAAAACGACAGGGTGATCATCCTTAAATAGAGGGCTTAAGGGTGCCATTGTACCCTAGTTTTCCAGAAGCTCTCAACAGCGGAAAGTTCATATGTTAATGGCATCGTTGATAAACCCAGAGGGTGCCGTTGAATGTTTAGACTCTAACGACTAGTTTCCTCTTTCGGGTTTTTATCTTTATTCCTTATTCTAACAATTATTTCTTATTTATAACGACTCCAAACTTCTCCCAAAATTATATATATGATGCCCAAACTATTTTAACAAGTTTAGATGCTCTTAAAACAATATTACAAAGACCAAATTCTCAAATATTCAAAGCTCTTTTTGTTTTCTATATAGTTTTCATTCAATCTCTGTTTTCTTGATTTAAAACCATTTTGAGTGCTGAAAAATTTGTGTTTTCAGTTATTTTAGACCTAGAAGAATCTCATAAAGGTTTTATTTGAATTTTTTATTCATTAAATCTTTTATTTTGAGATTGCAAAGTTTTACTCTTTAAAACTATTATAGTTCTCATTGCTCATAACTTAACTTCTGTGTTCTTCAATTTTGAGCTAGCAAAACCGTTTTTATTAATTAAAAATTTATTATACACATTTTTCTTAAGGTCTTAAAAGTGGATAGGATCTTTTACTTCAATTTGTAAGTACTCAAATTATTTTTTTTAGCTCCAAGAACACAGAACACTCAAAACTGTCTAGTTTTTATGCAGCCTCAAAGTTCTCTTCGATTTTGATTTTTAATTAGGTTTTATGTGTGAAATTGTGATGTTTTCAGTTTTTTTAAGGTCTTAGGAAGTTTTCAGTATTTTGGTTTCAATTTTTAAGTGATTATATTGTTTGTTTGAACTTGATTTGTACAGGTTGCTCAAAGCTATCCAGGTTTTAGCATTATAGATTTGTGCTTGATTTAGATCATCTGTTTGATGTGCTAAAATTGTGTTTACTGATGCGATTTATTGTTAACATAGAGATTGACATTTCAGTAGGTTTATTTCATTTAATTTTCATCATTTTATTGATTAATTTATGTGTTTATAGGCTGGAACTTTAAGACTACATATTGTGATAAATTTTGTGTCTAAGTATTCAATCTAAAATTTATATGTAATAATCATATTTTTTGTTAATAAATCTAATTGTCTATGATTTATTGATGTGTTAGGAGGCTTATTATAATTTTTTTTGCCTCTATATTTTTCAAAATTTAATTTATTGATTGTACTTTAGTGAAACACCATAAAAGGTGTGTTTAGTGACATAAATTGGGGAATTGACTCTGCGTTAATTGTTAATTGTGGTATATGCTACTTTTTGCCTTTAAATTAGATTTAAAAGGTTGCTCTTCACCTATGAAAAAAAATATTTGGATTAAGTTAATCCTTGAATGTGAATTGGATTAGATTAGGCTTTAATTGTGCATTGACATTCCATATTGCATGTGTTGCATTTGAACCCTTATCTTGTGTTGATTTTGATCAAGGGTGTCATAAGCTATATAAGCTTGGTTTAAACCTCAAGGAAACTTGGATTAGGGACTGTCCTTGTAAGATAAAAATTATAAACTTTGGTTGTGTTGAAAAGGATCCTCTTTTCCATAAAAAGATTATTGTAAGGATTACTCTTTACCCTCTTTGTGAAAATTAAGATTGATAGGTTACTCTTGACCTAGAACAAGATTAGTATAGGTTCCTTTTGGCCTTAAATCAAGATTATTGTAAAGGTTCTTCTTGGCCTTTAACTTAGATTATTAGTCAGTGAATTTCTAACAAGTAGTTGGAGACAGGACATAGTCTATCTTTAGGGTAGGCGAACCTTTATAAATATTTGTGATTCATCTCTTCCCTATCTCTTTTATATTTTTGCCTTGTGTTCATTTTATCATTGCTTGAATATTTTTTTAATATTGGCATAAAGTTTGGCATTCCATTTTATGTTGAATTTTGGTTAGAATTTGCATTTGATTAAAATTGGCCTAAGGTGTTTAAAGTGTTTTAATTTCGTAAGAAATTTTTTAAACACCCAATTAACCCCCCTCATAGGTGCCATAGGGCTTACAATATCCATATGTTAAATAATAAGGATAGAGTTACCAATAATGACTTAAAATAAAATAAAAACAAAAAATATAAAAAATGAAATGAAGCTAAATTAAAATTAAAAAAATTAGGTTGCCTCTCAAGAAGTACCTTCGATTAACAATTATAGTTGGACATAGCCTTTTTTCAATTCAGTCTTCATAATTAGGATAGGCTAAACTGATTTCCTTAGTAATAGATTCCTTAAAACCTTTATTAAAGGGTTTTAAGTGATGACCATTCACTTTAAAGGTTTTACCTTTGTCTACACTTCGAATCTAAATTTCACTATAAGGAAACATATTAGTAATGAAGAAAGGCTCAATTCATTTAGAATGTAACTTAGTAGGAAATAATTTCATATAAGAATGACGAAGTAAATTTTTTTGTCCAATTAAAAAGGATTTCCTAGAAATAATTTGATCATAAATTCCCTTTTTCTTTTCCTTATAAATTTTTAAGCTTCCACGATCATCTTTGTAGATTTCCTTAAGATTTTGCAATTGTAGTTTCATATGTGCTCTAGTTTAACTTCATGTTGCAATTCTTGATTGCCAAATAATTCATAAGTTCTAATTCAATATAAAGATGACATGGTTTGTCAAATACTAAGCAATATAGTGATATGCTTATAGGGATTTTGTATGTTATATGATGGGGCAAAGTACTTCCTCAAGTCTTATACTCCAATCCTTCCTATTTAAGTTAATCGTTTTCTTAAGAATAGAATTGATCTCTCTATTTGACACCTTAGCTTGCCCAGTAGTTTATGGAGTGTAAGCTACAAAAGTATGGTGTGTGACATTATATTTAAGCTCGGACTACTTTATTAAAAAAATGAGTGCCCCAACTGCTAATGATAACTTTCAATATGCCAGCAAAAATATTACATTTAACAAACCATAAAACTACCTTAACATTGTTAGTTTGGGTAGCCTTAGCTTCCACTCCCTTTGAAACATAATCCATAGTACATAAAATGTAAATAATCCCTCTAAGAAGTGTTCGTACTCATTGTTTATCTTGTTTTAACCTGAATTCCAATATTTTAGACAGTAGATTCCCTAGTGTAAATTACGCTCTCTCTCGAGTTATGCAACTCTATTAAATTAAATAAAATAGGCGAAAGTTCTCTATCCCAATCTATTAACTGAACTTATTAATCCATTATGTGGAATCTATTGTTTTGGCTAAATTCACACTTAATCTAGACATCTTATGTAAACCTATATTTAGGTCCCCATACAAGATGTTTCATTAATGGAATGATCTAATGCATGCAAGAAATTTCTCAATCTCAATTAAACAAAAATTAGACCTTCAAAAGTCAACATTTACATTAACTTAACAATTGAATCCAAGGTCATTAATATCAAAATTTGAAACTTAAGAGTTCAAACAAGAATAACAAGAGCACTACATCTTAGAGTTCATAAAAACCCAAATATTATAAAGGGTTTAGCTCTTATGCATTGTTTCAATCATATAAACAAAAATAACAAATAAGGAAATAGAGGATCTCATGGTGAGTTTTCTTAAATCCTTTAAATCTTGATGTTGATAGTTGAAATCCTTCCTTCAAGCTTGAGATTATGCCTTTAGATGCTTCCTCTTCTTTTAAAGTTGCATGTAACTGTTCAAAAATGACTAGAACTTCATGTCTACCTCTTGAAGTGATTTAGTGATTTTTAGGATGAGTTTTAAAGGAAAATCCATGTGATTCTTATACATATTGAGTTAAATGCTTTAAATGAGACGTTGCTTAGATGTTTTCTATGTTTAATAATGTCTTGTAGGTCTTTGAAGAGCCATAGTATGCATCGTTCAAGCCTAAAGATATATGGAAGCAACTTGGGAGGAAAGGATATCATGTTGGGAAGCTTTATATCAAATTTTATAGCCAAAAGCTAAAAGATGGAAGAGATATCGCAAAAAGACCAAAAAAAACATAGAAGTTATGAATATTACAATCAACATCATGGCTAGGATTTCCATGGCCTAGTCATGATTTGCCATAACATTTAGTAGAAAAAATCATGACTAGGATCATGATCGTGATCCTAGCCGTGATTAGGATAGTCTAACTTACGCGAATAAGACTTCTGGGGTTATATAAGTGATCCTCTTACATTTAAATACCATCTAGCAATCACTAAGGGAGGAAAGATAAATTCTAAGCCATATCTAAGGGTTCTTGAACAAAATTAAAGGGAATTTAGATAAAAAAACATGAAGATTTCAATATTAAGATTGGTTTTGCATAGTAATGATCTTCAAGGAATCAAGGAATTCAAAAGATTCACCATGAGCACTTTTATTCCCTTTCTTTTGTGATTTTTATTATTGTTTGAATTTTTAGTAGCTAAAATTCTTATAGGATTTGGATTTTTATGAACTCTAAGATGTAATATACATTTTTTCCATTGATTAAATGTGAATTTTCTATATTTTCCTTGAGTTACCTATGGATATTAATTGAGATTGGTTTTTTAATCGATTGTGATAGTCTAATATATGATCTCATATGTTTAGATAGACCAAGTAAAATATATGATTAGATCACCCATAAGTAATGCATCTTGTATGGAGACCTAGACCATAAGCTTAAATAAGATGACCAAATTAGGTGTGAGTCTAATCAAAATAATAGGTTCCACAGATTTTAGTAATGAATTCAATTGGTAAAGTGAGATAGTGTGACCAACTACTTAGTTTATCAAATTGAATAGAAATGACATAACTTGACTATGAGCTTATGATTCAATTTAGAGAACTTACGATCTAAGATAATCTAGAAAACACATTAAATCAAGGTAAGAAGATGAATATAAGCATTTTAAGGGTATTAATAACTTGAATCCTAACTTTATTGTTATCATTTAATTCATTTTTTTCTTTAGATTTGCCTTCATCTAGTTTGTTTATTTTCATTTTAATCAATCAATCATTCGACAATCTTTAGCGAGTTAGATAACAAAGTTAGAATTTCATTAATAGGACAGCCCCTAAGGTTCGACACCTAGATTCACCATAGCTATATTTCATAATGATAGGTACACTTGCTTTTTTATGTACTGTGGTATTGTTTAATGTGTTTCTTAGTTATATTTCATTTAAAACGTAGGTATATCCATACAGTCATCAATTTTTTATTGTAGTTGCCAGAAACTATATCTTATTATATGTTTTTTTCATTGTTATAAACTAGCTTTATTTTCTTTGGTTTTTTTTCAATTTTTTTGTTTAAGTTTTTACAATCTTTATTTTTTACAATTTTAATTTTCATTAAGATCTTTTCTTTTTTTGATCTTTTTCTTATTCTTTCACTTTTTAACTTAAATGCTTTCTTGTATGACCAGAATTCATCTTTTAAAGCTACTCGAACCAGACCCAGAAATATATAGAACATTCAAAAGAGGTTTAAAAAATAAGAATTCATAGAGGACCACTAATTGGGAGGTCCTAGAATCATAAGTAGATATCATGGACTGAGAATTAGGGCATCGAGCATCATTAACCATAGGGTACTTGTTAAGACTTTTCCTTTAAGGCACTAAATCTAGCATATATAGTCTAAGAATAAAGACTACGAGCTTTGAGATCAAGCTATAGATAATTTAGATGTTATAGAACTATGCATAATTTAATGGGATTCCGAATGAAGATCAAAATGCTTATATCGTCAACTTTCTAGAGATTTGCAACACATTCAAGTTCAATGGTGTCTTAGAGGAGGCTATTAGACTGAGCCTATTCCTTTTTCACATTAAGTAGTAGAGCCAAGTCATGGCTGAAGTTGTACCCACCTTGTTCAATTACTTCGTTGAACCAATTGGCTAAAAAATTACTTATGATCTATTATTTTCCCTTTCTCTTAGCTAAATTGTGTAATGAAGTTTTTTTTTTCCATTGTGGGAGTAGAACTTATACAAAGCTTAGGAGCATTGGAAGGACATGCTAAAAAATGCTTGCATCATGGAATTTACTTAGGCATGCCCATGCAAATGTTTCATGGAGGCCTCAACTTTGTCATGAACAAGTTGATAGATGCATCATCTAGTGGCACCACAAGCCTTAAGACTCCTAAACAACTTTAAGAATTAATCGAGAACGTAGCCATGAATACCTACTAGTAAGGGATTGCAATTTAGAGGTTTTTTTTTACCATAACTATAAAGGATAAAAGTGTAGCTACTTACCTAGAATAAAAACTAGATGTTCTAACTAAGAAGATCGAGAATGGAGTCAACCTATTCTGATGTGATGTACTGTGGAACATTTGGAGGGGGAGCATTTAAACAAAGAGTGCCAAGCATATAATATTGGAGAATAAGTGGAACAAGCAGACTTTGTGGGAAAAAAATTTAATAACAATATATCAACACGCCCCCCTTACTATCCAAGATAGAGACAAGCTTCAAGTGTAACTAGTATGGAGGAGTTAATAGCAAAGTTAGAAGATTGTTTTTAAAATGTTGAAACTTCAATGCGTAACCTAGAAAACTAAAAAGGAGGTTTGGTTAAGTAGGTTTTGAAGAATCAAAAGGCATCCATAATGCTAATCATACACCTAATATAAAGTTGTAAGTGGAAGCCATCACCTTGAGAAGTGGTAAGAAGTTAGTGGGGAGAAAAAAAGTAAAAGGATAAGAAGAGTTTATAGTTAGACAAGAGACAGAAGAGGGTAGAATAAGAGGAGAAATATTAAGAAAAATATACAGGGCCGAGAAAGAAGTCGGTAAAAGAGTACAAGCCACCAATTCCATATCTAATTAAACTAATAAGGACTACAAGGAAGAAACATTCGATAAGTTTCTAGAGATTCTTAAGCAATTACATATTAATATATCTTTTATGGAAGCTTTGTCACAGATGTTGAGGTACGCTAAGTTCTTGAAGGATCTTCTGTCTAACAAGAAGAGACTAAGGGAGTTTTCCATAGTGTAATTAAGTAAGGAATGCTTGGCCATCTTACAAAAAAAAAAACTATCTAAAAATTAAAGAATCTAGGGAGTTTTATTATCTCTTGCATTATTGGTAGTTTTTATTTTGATAAGGAATTAACAAGCTTAAATGCTAGCATAAATTTAGTGTCATACTGTTTGTTTAGCAGTTTCAGACTTGGTGAACCCTACTAGGTGATAAGGTTGCATTATAGTCCATTTCTATCATGTTTTAGTGTGTTAGCATGGATATTTAGGATAATAATTACATATTTTAGACTTAGTTTGATGCTATTCTAATGATTTGGTTAATATTTAAGTGTTTTGGTATGATGTTTGTTATTTTTAGGCAAGAATTCTATCTTATTAGTATGGATATCTAATGCAAATTCATATGGAATTAAGTTAAGAGGCAAAGAAAAGAAGAAGAAAGAACTTGGGAGCAAAATCCAGAGTCACTATAGTAGCTATAGCGACAGATGAAGCTATCTTCCCATGTCACTATAGCGATTTTTTGATTTTCAAAAATCTTTGAGATTACGTGCTAAAGTTGAGTTTGATGTTATTTTAGATTGGGTAGACATGGAAAAACCCTAGAAGCTGTCATTTTGAGTCTAAAGAACATTAGAGAGAGAAAATCAACAAGTTTTGAATGAGAAAAAAAGGAACTCAAGATCAAGGTAGAGGAATCAAGATTCAAAATGCTGTCTAAATTTTCTAGCAAAAGGGCTCAAACTTACATCCATTGTTTTTCTATTTTGCATTGCTCATTTGAATGTTTAATCTGAATAGTTGGTTGTTAAAAATGACTATGGATTGCCAGATCTATTTTAGGGTTTATTCTTGAATTTTTGGTACAACGTTTATCTTATTGATTTAGTGCATGGTTATTTGTGATAATTATTGAGCTTATAATCACTTTGAATCGAGAGATTATTTTGATTTACTTGAGTTGTGGTACACAACAAGAGTTAGTAGCTTAACAAACCTACAATTATTAGATTAACAAGTGATTGAAAGAGATCTTAGTTACTTCTTAATTTTCCTTAGGAATGCTTCAAATCTAATTGCATATTTAGTAGTAGTATCGTAAACCAAAAGGTTGCAATCCAACGTATAATTATTTCAATTGGGATTACTTGATTAGAGCCCGAGAGAGGGTAATCAAACTATTGGATATCTAAGAATAAACACAATTAAATCAATAAGGTAAAAGGAGGATAAACAAGGATAGAATAATCCTTAAGTCTTCATCATTAAGTAATTTCATTGTTTTACTTTCATCTGCAATTTCATTTATTGAATTTAGATAATTTAGTTTAATTTTCAATTTTGATTATTTTGATTTACCTTTTAAAAAAGTGTAATTTGGATTATTAGCTGTCTATTATCCCAACTTAGTGGGATCGATATCTATTATACTATAAGTTACGACCTATATACTTATAATGTAGTAAAAACTAGCAAAACTAGGATGAGCATACAATTGGCTGATAGATCTATAAAATATCCTAAGGGAATAAATGAGGATGTTGTTAAGGGTTAAATTCATAATGTTTTTAGATGTTATTTGTTGTATATTTACCCATATTTCAGTGTTTAATTGTTTAATTAATGTTTAGAAATGTTTAAATTAAAAATTAATGTGAAGATTGGAGAAATGGGTAAAAAGTAAACAAAATCATCCAAGTCTGGACCATCAACAGTGGTCTAGTAGCCCACCATTGATGGATCCACAGACCACCAATAAAGGAGTAAAAAACAGACTACTAACAACAGGTTGTTTATCCTTCAATGACTTCGATGTCATTCGGTGCAGACCGACGTTGAAGGATGACAACAACAATTCTTGACCTGAATCTTCAACATTTGCGACTATCTTCTTCCTACACTTATAGCTGAGCCTTCCCTATATATAGAGCCACCTCCCAGATGTCGGAATTAACAATATTTAGAGTAAAACACTTTTGTTTTAGTATTTTTTTTTTCATATCAATGTAGTTTTTAAGACATTTATAATTTCAATCTTTTTTAATTTGAATTTTTCAAGTTGTCTATGAGTTCCAACAGCTGTAATCATGTAGTTTAGAGTTAGATAACCTTCTACGGATGTGATTTGGTTCATTCTAAACTCTTAATTTTGTGTATTATTATCGTTATTTTAAATTAATCAAATTGTTATTTCTTAAGTTATATTTATTATATTCTTTGATTAATTTCTGTACTTAATATTAATGTTCAGTTTAGCTTAGTTTTTAAATGTGTTTATGGATGATTTATTGTGGTAATTGATTGTTAATGCATGATTAGTGAATTAATCTTTGATTATTGAATGCTTAATATTTATCCTGAACTGATTACTTAGGATATTTCCTTAAGATAATTTAAGATCTGACAATCTCTACCTAGGTTATTAAAAAAATCATTAAACAGTGTAGTTTAAATCAGTGAAATAACCAAAGACTTGGTTAATCATGAGGGTGATAGTTTTAGATTAGGATAATTTAGGACTAGACTTCTTAAACTTTATGCATATTACCTAATGCTGAAGCATAACCAGACTTCAAGATAAGACCAATAGAGATAATTCAGTGTCATCATAGCGCTACCTTGATTTAATGAAGACCCTAGATTAAGCATCACTGATCTCTAAATCAATTAAATCATCAACTGCCAAAGTTTAATTGAATAATTTAGGAAAAGCAATCCGTAGCTCTTTTACAATTGATTGGAATTTTATAGGCACTTTAGATTAGCTTTTAGTTATTTATTTTCTTAAATTATAAATCTGAGTGTTCTATAGATAATTATAATCTGTTTGACCTAGTACTTACATCATATAAACTTCCTCATGAGATCAATACTCGGAGTCTTAAATATACTCCACTTCATTACTTGATTCGATCGATACACTTGGTCTCAAATTAATGCTAAATTTTACATTAAAAGATAGCTTAATTTAATCTAATTTTGTATGTGGTCAACAAAAATAAAGTTTTTGGCATCGTTGCCAAGGAAATGAATTATAATAATAGGGGCATATTAGTGTCAATTGCTCTAGAGTTTGTTGTGTTATTTGCATTGCTTTCTTTATTGTGTTCTATGTCTGTTTTACGTTTTGTTTGTCAGTTTCTTTCTTTGTTTTATTTTGTTGTCATCTTTGTTTGCAAGTTAGGATATCTATTGGTAGCTTACTTGAGTTCTCAAGAAGATGTGGAGGCAATAAGACCATTGGTATAAGCCTAAAGTTGAAATTAACCTAGGCGATAGTTAGACAAATCAATTCAAATATTTTGATGGAATCTATACCCCTGAATTTGAGGATTATCTTGATTACTCTTGGCTTAATCTAACTTGTTTTGAACAACTTTCACATTTTTCTAGTCAACAGTATTCTAAGTGTATAGATGAGAGTGCCTCCAGTTGGATGAATCATCTTGATTATTCTTAACTTAATAACGCTGCATTCATGTGCCTCCAGTTAGATGGATCATCTTGATTATTCTTAGCTTAATAAGACTACATTCATTTCACATTTATAAAATCCTTCTCAGCTTGAGTATGGTCAAAGAACTATGGAGAAAATTTTAGAATCAATTAGGAAAATTGATCATATAGAGTCAATTAAGCTACCGAGTGAGAGTGGTGAGTCAGCATAAACTTTAGGTAACCCAGTTTTTGAAACTGTTAAATGTGAGCATCAATTCCAGGTCGTTGAAAATAAGATAGATGAAGAGCCCAATGTAGCATTTAAGTGCATAGACTTCATAGGTGTTACAACTTTTGATTCGCAAGCAGAAGTTGTACGCCTAGCATTTTTTCCATGATGCTTTGTTTAAGGTAGTCATTTTGAAGTTAGGACCTTTCTGATTTGTATAGGAATCCTTCCAAAACTGGTTTTTCATTATTCAAATGATGAGGATGAAAAGTTAGGTTTTGGACCTAAGCTTAGGTTAAAAATTTCGTAATGCTAAGGTCCAGTTAAAAGACCTTAAAGAAGTGCTTGTTGGAAGGCAACCTAACCATAGAAGTAGGATTTCATATGCTTTCAATAAAATAGTATGCTTTTTGCATGCTTTTAGTGTGTTTTTTTTAATGTGTTTTTTTGTGTTTGTTTTTAGTTTTATGTGTTTTCTTTAGTTTCTGGTGCTTTGATGTTTTGTCCTTACTTTTTAGATAGTTGAATTTCATATCAACAGAGAGCTTTCACGATCACATCTTTATCCAGATGTATTCATTTCCTTTCTCTCACATTTTATGCTTTGTTTATGATTTATGAACAATAGGGACAATGTTCAATTTAAGTGTCGAGGAAGGAAATGTTAGTTAAGCACACTTGAGTATTTTTTGTCTAATAGTATATCAATTTATCAATTTTGTTTTACTAATTTATAATTTGTGCAAATTGTTT
>JAOXYD010225789.1:0-18493 GCA_028565735.1 Pinacopodium congolense
ATCTTGGGCCAAATATAAATTAGATTAATTAACCAAAGGGAAACAAATAAAGATAACGACAAATCCTATGCTTAAATATTGTGTTTTTCTCCGAATTTTCTGTTTGCTGTGCTTGCGATTGGTTGTGTTGGTCGCTTCTACTATGAAATCTGTCTGCTTCTGTCTCATTTATTTGTTTTTATTTATTTAATTTGCTTAATTTGGATTTCTTAAACAAAGTGTAAACTGAATTAATAGGGTGTCTAGATATCAATTCTCGTGGGATCGATACCATTCTTTACTACAAGTACGACTCGTATACTTGCGGTTTTGAGCGTAAAACTTGTAGTTGTTTGTTTTGCGAATTATTTTCTCAACAATAATCTAGGATACTACAGTCTTTACCTTGGTTATTAGAAAAGTCAATAACCAATGTGGTTTAAATGAATGAACTAACCAAAGATTGGTTAATCATGAGGGTGTTAGTCTTGGATTAAGATGATTTAGGACTAAACTTCCTAATCTTTAAGCCTATTACCTAAGTCTGAGGCATAACCAAACCCTAGGATAGGAACAATAGAGATTAGTCAGTGACTTAACCATAACACTGCCTTGATTTAGTGAAGACCTTAGACTAAGCATCACTAATCCATCAATTAAATCATCAAACGCCAAAGCTTAACTGAATAAATTAGGAAAAGCAATTTGTAGCTTTTTTACAATTTATTGGAAGTTTTCTAGGCTTTTTAGATTACCTTTGAGTTATTTATTTTCTTAAATCATAATCCTGAGTATCCTCTAGATGTTTGTAATCCAATTGAGCTAATAATTACACCATATAAACTTCCTCATAAGATTGATACTCAGAGTCGTAAATATACTCCACTTTATTACTTGATTCGCCTAGTACCCTTTCTGAAAAGTTGGTCTCGAATTAATTGTTAAATCATGCTTTAAAAGATAAATTAATTTGAGAAAATTTTTTATGTAGTCAACCACATTCAAGTTTTTGGCACCGTTTTTGGGAAAGTGAACTATAGTATTAAAAATAAATGGGTGTCAGTTATTCTAGAGATTTCTTGTCTTGTTTGTTTGATGTTTAGATTAGAAGTTTCTTTCTTTCTTTTTTTTTGTAGTTATCTTTGTTTGTATGTATAGAGAGTGGTCTTTTAGTCACTCTTTTAGTCATCAAGAAGATGTAGCAGTAACAGGACCATTTGTATGATTTCCAGTGTTATAAGCCTAAAGTTGAAGCTGAACGGGGTGAAAATTGGACAAATTTTTTTTAGTCAATTGATGATACCTATACCCCTAAGATGAATGATTACCCTAATTACTCTTGACTCAATCCATCTTATTTCAACCAATCTTCACCCATTTTTTACCAATAGCCTTCTGAGTGCTTAGACGAGGAATACACCTCTACTTGGATATATCACCCAGATTATTCTTGGCTTAATAAGGCTGCTTTTGAAAAATCTTTGACTAGTGAACCTCAGCCTGAGCATGATCTAAGAACCTTGGAGGAAATTTTAGCATCAGTTAGGGGACTTGATCATGTAGAGTCAAATGAGTTAACAGATAGTGGTGAGCCTTTACTAGTTTCAAGTGATATTGAGTTGGAAGTTGTTAAATTTGAAAGTGATCAGCAAGCTATTGACTGCATAACCGATAAGACATTTTCTAAGGAGCCTGTAATTGAATTAAGTGAACATGTTAAGGGTATGGAAGAGTCCAAGGTAGCATTTTAGAATATAGATTTCATAGGTGTTACAGCTTTTGATTCGCGAGCAAAAGTTGTCTGCCTTGCATTTTTTCCTTGATGCTTTGTTCAAGGTTGTCATTTTGAACTTAGGACCCTTCTGATTGATATAAGAAATTTTCTGAAATTGGTTTGTCATTATTCAAAGGATAATGATGAGAAATTAGATGTTGGACCAAAGCTTAGGTTAAAAATTCCCTAACGCTATAGTCCAGCTAAAAGACCTTAAAGAAGTACTTGTTGGGAGGTAACCCAATCGTAAAAGTAGGATTTCATTTGCTTTCAATAAAATAGTACGCTTTTTGTATGCTTTTGGTGTGTTTTCTTTTAGAGTGTTTTAGTATATTTGTTTTAGTTCCTTGTGTGTTTTTTCTATTCCTGGTGCATTGATATTTTGCCCTTGATTTTCATATAGTTGCAATTCACATCAATGGAGAGCTTTCATAATCACATATTTTTCCAAGTATATTGATTTCCTTTCTCTCATATTTTATGCTTATTTGTTGATTTATGAACATTAGGGACAATGTTCAATTTAAGTGTGGGGGAAGGAAATGTTGGTTGAGCACATTTAAGTATTTATTGTCTAATAGTATATCAATTTATCAATTTTATTTTACTAGTCTATAATTTACGGAAAATTTTTTCAATTTTGATGCTTATTATTGTCCATATTTTCTTTTGAATTCAATTATTTTAACAATTTGAAATTTATATGATTAATTTTGATTATTAATGACTAAATGCTTTTAACTCATTTCATAATTTGAATAATAGATACTTGATGAATAGAATGGCATTTCACATATAAAATGTAACTTCCTAAGTAATTTTGTAATTTCTTTAAGGCATTTTATCATTAGAATACATAACTAAATAAATAACTTAGTTAATTAACTAAGTGAGCGGAATTTACTCCGCTGATTTCTAATCTTATATGTATATGTATATAAAAGAAAAGGTAATAAAAAAGAAAAAATAGAAAAGAAAAAATAGAAGAAAATAGAAAAATATAAAAAAAATAATATATATATATATATATGTGTGTATATAAGGTTAAAGTTATGAGTGGTGCTTATTGTAAGTTGATTCGATGTAATTCAATTGAGTAATTAAGAGTTTTTCATGACAAAATGTTCACCTTTGTGTCAAAATATTGAATTACTTCTCATTTAAGTTGCTCACATATTTAATTATTAAGTTTCCTAAATAAATTATTAAATAAATAATGTGAAAGTGTTTTGAATGTTGATGCGTTACACTCATTATATTTGCCTTTTATATGTGGAATTGATTTTTGTGATTTAGGTTGAAGGTTGAAAAAGAATGAAATGATTTGAATCCATTTATGAATTTATTTGGATAATATATTATATAACATTTCGATGAGTCATTATTTTTGAAAAAATAAGAAGATATTTCCAATAATGATGTTGTTAATTTTGAATTAATTTTCCTATAATTATATACTAATTTGAGAAAGTGCATAGATTGGTCTACTTGAGGACAAGAAAAAACTTAAGTGTGGGGGAGTTATTAGGGAGAAAATTCATGGTGTTTTTGGTTGTTATTTAATGTCAATTGCCCCTATTTCAGTGCTTAAATGTTTACTTTATGTGCTTAATGTCAATTTGCCCCTATTTCAGTGCTTAAATGCTAGTCTTGAATTAGGATGATTTAGGACTATAATTCTTGAATTTTAAGCCTATTAGCTAAGTTTAAGGTACCCCATGATAGGACTAATAGAGATAAGTCAATGTCTTAACCATAGCACTGCCTTGATTTAATGAAGACCCTAGATTAAGCTTCACTAATCCATCAAGTAAATCATCAACCACAAAAGCTTAACTGAATAAATAAGAAAAGAAATATGTAGTTCTTTTACAATTGATTGGAATTTTTCTAGGCTTTTTATATTAGCTTTGAGTTATTTGTTTTCTTAAATCATAAAGCTGAGTGTCCTCTAGATAATTGTAATCTAATTGACCTAGTAGTTACATTATATAAACTTTCTCGTGGGATCGATACTCGAAGTCTTAAATATACTCCACTTTATTACTTGATTTGACTTATACGCTTGTCGAAAAGTTGGTCTCGAATTAATTATTAAATTATGTGTTGAAAGTTAAATTAATTAGAGCTAATTTTGTATATGGCAAATATCAATCACCCTTTATGATTGTAGACAGTGATTCTTTAAGTACATCCACTTCCTTTTTCAAAGGCTCATTTTCATGTTATAATGTGCACTTATCATCATGTATACCAATATTCACACTCTTAAAATCTAGCATGACATTAATTTCATTCTTCAATCTATCAATTTATATCATCCATTCATTCTTAAATTCTAATAATTCTTGCATTTCAAATTTCAACTCATCATTCTCATGCGAGCAATCATCCAATTCCTTTTTCAATCTATCATTCACATTCACCAACCTATCATTTTCAATCGTATACTCATTAGAGACAATAATCACACACTTAGATTCTAAAGCATGCAAATCATTCTTTAACTTCTCATATTCTACATTAAAATCATTTAAGAACTTCTTGCATTCCTTATACTTGGAAGAAAGTTTCTTCTTTCTTATAGTAGCATGTTTTAAGCATCTAACGAATTCATCATATCTCAAACCTACTTTTAAAGCATTGTACTCATCATCATTAGAGTTAGAGCTAGATCATACGTAATTGCTTTTACTTTCAACATTTGATGATGATGGAGCTTCTTCCATAAAGACTACAAGGCATGTGTTTAAAGACTTTTCCTCTCCTGCTTTAGATTCTTTTATATCATTTCCACCTGCAAAAAATTATTCTAACCTATACCAAATATCATTAGCCAAAGTACATAAAGAAACTTTATCAAAAATGATCTTATCTGATGCATCATGTAAGATATGCATAGATTTTTCATTTAAAGAAGAAAATTTATAGTCATTTGAAAAAATATTAAAGCCATTTGAAATAATTTCCCACAAATGTAAATATTGGCGCATAATAAAAAACTTAATACTAATTTTCCATTTAAGAAAATCTTTTTTGTTAAAATTTGGCCACCTATGAATATATAAACTCTCTTGCCTAAAACAATGTGTCATACTAGATGTTTGCTCATAATTTCGCTAGAAACTAATGCAAACGTGAGACCAAGCTCTGATACCAATTATAAGGCCTAAAGACACTCAAAAGGGGGGTGAATTGAGTGTTAAAAAATTTCTTGTGGAACTTCAACTTAACACTTAACCAATTTGATTTAATGAGATAGGTAAGAGTAAATTCCAAATTGATAATGCACAAGAAGTAATAAGTAAAGAGAGAAGAGAAGGCAAGATACACGGTTTATTCAAGAAGTTGATCTATCCCAAAGATAGGCTACCCCTCCTATCTGACTACTTGTTGGATATTGTTCTTAAATAATTAAAGCAAAAACTAATTACAATATTTTTCTAGGAAAAGAGTAGCCTTCACAACAAAATCTTTTTTTAGGAAAAGATGAGCCATTATAAGACAATCTTTTTTTAGGCAACAAGGAGCCTTTGCATCCAATCTATTAATACAAAGAGGAGCCTTCACAAGACAATCATTTTCCAGGAAAAGAGGAGCCTTTACAACCTAATTTTTTAAGGCAAATAGGATCCTTCCGAATCTTTATATGGAAAAGAGGAGCCGTGACAACCTTAAGCAATTTAACAATGCAAATATCCCTTTTAAAGTGACTAAAAACACTTGTGAATGTATTTCACTTAAAGCACAATCAATCTAAAGGCTGCAATGCTTTTACTAATTAAATAAATGATCAATCACATAATTGAAAGCTTAAACAAACTTAATATGCCAAATTTAATTCACACAAAAAAACTTGTATGATAATGATGCACAACCTAAAATATTCACTTAATCCAAATTTGGACATATTTCATGAATAAAATAATAATACTTCCAAATAGTCAAATAAGCTTCCAAAAAATTAGTTAAATATTTAATAACATTTCTAAGACTTTAAAAAAGAGAAACCACAATTTTGAAGCAAATAAATTTGATTTTTATGCTCAAATATATATGAAAACAATTGAATGAATTATGGATAGATCTGAGCAGTTTGCAAATATCAACCCTAAACAGAACATATAAGTGCTAAAAAATAAACTAAAAATACATCGATAATCCTAAGATCATAAACAAACCAAACCACGATAGACTTGCACACCTAGAACTGATTTTTATAATCCAAAATATGCAATTAACACAAGAATAGAACAATAATGACAGTTTAGGTGTATCTGAAAAATGATTTTAAAACCAACATAGATAGCCTTCAAAAAATTTGAAACAAAAATTAGCTAACCCTAGGATAGAGGGAATCAGAAAATAAATTTTCTAGTATTTTCAAAACTACTTATGTTGTCCAGAAAAACATTGAAAATTAACACAAAAAATCTGGACATATTTGACAATTTAGACATTAACACACTTAAAACCTAAGATATAATCTTTAAAAATTTTGAAAAAAAATAAAAAACTCTATAAACTATACGCAAATATAAAATAATAAAATCAGAATTTTTGAAATAGATTTATGTGTCGAGAGTTAATATCTAAGATAGATCAGAATAGATAGAAACATATTTAATATATTTGTGAGTTTATGTTCTAATCAGTCAATCTAATCACTCAAAAAATTTCAAACTATAATCAATCACAATCATACACGCCTAATCTAATAGAAAACATAAATTTCACAATTTATCAAATAGTTAATATGATAGGGATACGGGAAAACTGAAACAGTGCAGAGAGAGACAACCTAGAGAGATTGGAAAAGTTGATCTATCAATTTCGTTTTTTGGAGGGTAAGAAAATGAGATTTTAGAGTCTTGAGAGGTTTAGGAGGCTGCTTGGTTTTGTTTTATGGATGTACATTTTTTTTATTAAATGAATTAGAGTTACACTTGAATTAATTCCAAATAAGGAAAGAAAGAGCTTTTGGAGACAACTGTGAGTAATCTATCTTTTTAAAGCTTAATCAACGTGCTAAGTTCCTTAAAAAAATGAAATATAATTCTAGTATACTCTTAAGACCCTAGGAAAAATGTGTATGATAATTTTGAAGCAATAACAAATTATTTGGGTTCTAAAAAATCAGATTGAATGATAATAATTCAAATGTGGATAGATTTAAGACATTCTAACAGAAGAGCTTAATCTGAACGAATACCTAAAGCAATTTTTAACTATCCAAACTTTTAATAAAACTTCAAAAAATAATAAAAAATAATTTTAGACCATATGAATAATAAAAATAATTCAATGGCTATGTTATGAAACTTTATGTCACTTTTAAAAAAACTATCTATAATGCATCTTAAGAGGTTTAGGAGGCTGCTTGGTTTTGTTCTATGGCTGTACAATTTTTTTATTAAATGAATTAGGGTTACACTTGAATTAATTCCAAATAAGGATAGAAAGAGCTTTTAGAGACAACTGTGAGCAATCTATCTTTTTAAAGCTTAATCAATGTTCTAAGTTCTTTAAAAAATGAAACATAATTCTAGTACAATCTTAAGAAACTAGGAAAAATGTGTATGATAATTTTGAAGCAATAAAAAATTATTTGGGTTCTAAAAAATCAGATTGAATGATAATAATTCAAATGTGGATAGATTTAAGAAATGTGGATAGATTTAAGAAATTCTAATAGAAGAGCTTAAACCGAACGAATGGCTAAAGCAATTTTTAACTATCCAAACTTTGAATAAAACTTCAAAAAAGATTTAAAAAATAATTTTAGACCATATCAATAATATAAATAAATCAATGACTATGTTATGAAACTTTATGTCACTTTTAAAAAACTATCTACAATGCACGATCAAACTTGAGTCCCTAGATTAAATGAACTATTAGTGAAACTTAAAATTGTATATAAGACACCCTAACTAAGGTCTTGCAGCTTTCATAACTCTTTTTTTTTACTTTAGCTTCATTTTAGCCCTCCGAAATTCAAGCTTTGCACATGGAGTCATCTTGAAATAAACCTATCTTTGACTTTTGCAATGTAAACTCAAATCATTAGTAGTAATGATGTTTTGTTATCGTCTAAACTAAGATTGGAATTTCCTTTAGTTCAACATAATTTATGCTTCAATTGCTTCCAATTCCTCATGATTTAATTTATATTTTTATTCCATCATTAAATCTACATATAAATTAATGGGAACACAAAATGAGCAATTTAACACAAAAATAAGATTGAAATGACATTAAAATGCATATGAGAATTCAATATATTTCAATCCTGTAAAATACCCCCACACTTGAACCATTTCTTGTCCTCAAATAATGATTTAAATACTTCAATCAAGCAATCTCAATCTAAAGTTTCAAGCTAATTAAGTACAAACAAAAGTAAATTCATGCCTTTACTCAAGTTCACAAATCCTAATTCTTTCATGACTAAAAACTTGGTTAATCATATGCAAACACACAAAGTTAGTGAGAAGCAATCCATATGCTTAATATTAAATGTTCAAGCTAGTTTTCATAAGCTATCACATGAATATAGTCAAGAATATTTAAAATGACTAACTATAAATGAAACAACCAAATACACAAGAGAAATCAATACAATACAAGATTTGAACAATGCTTGTTTGGTAGGTCATCTAACATTTTGACGCGAAGACAAACATTTTGTGGTGAACACCTTTGGTTATTAGGCTAGAACACCATCTCAAATGGCTTTTAGCATCACTTTTAACTTCTACCTTCAATGGGTTAAAGCCAGTGGAGTGAAGATTTCTCAATACACAACAAAAAAAATAGCGTTTTTTATTTAATAATGGAAATAAAGATTATTTCAAATACAACGACGTTTTATTCTTTTCTTCTTTTTTTTCTCCATTTTTTCTTTTTCTCTTCGTTTTTCTTTTTTTTCTTTTTCTTTTTCTTTTTCTCTTTCTTTTCAACAAATTATTTCAAACATCCCATTCCACATTCCTATGATAAACCATATTAAATATACTTTAACATTAAATATCATACAATTGGATCACTAACACATGCAAGCATTTAAGACAAAAGGAAAAATAAAAAACTTAAGGGCTAGAAATCAATACATAATCAATCATTGTGCACCAAATTAAAAGCATCAATTGCATTTAAATACTGAAATTAACTATTAATTAAAAATCTAAATTATTTGGAGCAATCATATTCAAATCATAACCATCGGATTCATAACACTTCAAGTGCCTAAAATTTTTAAATTGTCCCACCCCCACAATTAAATGTGACATTGTCCATAACGTCTTAAAAAAAATGAAAACGCATGCATAAGTAGGTAGGAAGAGCAGAACTCCCCTAGATTGAAGAGACCAAGTGTAGCTCAAAATGAAAGATTATAGCTTGAAAACCAAAATAGCAGCTCTAAAGTGAAAAATTGCAGCTTCCTTCTAAAAAACCTATAAACAAAGCAAACAAAAGAATATAAGTAAATCAAGTGTTGATGGGCATTTTATATTGATTCTGATTGCACATATTGTTATGTTTTTACCCATTTATTGTTTGAATTACACAAATATAAAGCTATTACAGTTTATTTCAGGTGAATGTTGGTTTTATAACAAGTTGTGAAATATATGCAATTGGAGATTGTTTTTGGTGAATAAAGAGGAGTTATACATTTGGTGCTTAAAGGTCCATATACGATGGTCAAACGAGAAGAGTTCGATTGACCGAATAGCAAGGTTCGATTGATCGAATGAAGAATCAAGGGACGTCAGTTGACTGAATGGTAAGGATCGATTGACCAAATATAGAAAAAAAGAGATTGGTTGATCGAATGGCAGGATCGGTCGATCGAATAATTTGCAACAAGTTTTTCGGTCGATTGCATGAAAGAATCAGTCGACCACATAAAGACTGCAAGGAAGAATCAGTTGACTTAGTGGTGAAGGTCGATGACTGATACTCGCCGTAAAAGCTCTTGTGCGTAGCATTTGGTTTTAAAATCAGCATAAAAAACAACTGAAATGACGGTGCACAACTTATTAAGTATTAGCAGTCTCCATTTACATATAAATACAGACCAGAACACGCAAACCACAACTCATGTGTTTAAATTGTTTGAAGGTATTTGATCATTCATATAGCTTCAATATATGATTTAAAAGGTGTTAAAGTCTCCATTATTATTAAGAACTTGTTTGGAAAGGTTTGGAGTCAATTATGCAGCATATTTTATATTTTCTGGAAACTCAACGACAAGCTGTTCATCATTAATGAAACCTTGTTTCAGTGTCGTTTATCAACCTTCTTCAGGAGCATCAACGGCGGCCTATTCTCTGAACAACGGCACCGTTAATCAACTCAGAGGGTTTCATTAATGACTCTGACTCCAACGGCTAGTTTCTACTTTCTGGGTTTATCCTTTTTGTCTTCATTCTAGCATTTTAAAAACCCTCCTAAACCATCCTTAAGACTCAAGACACTATATATATCCTTTATAAATGAATTTTGATACTCTTAACTCCCTAAAAACTTATCAAACATTCTAAATTTCTCAAAAGCCTCAAGTTGCCCATTTTTCACTGAATTTATTTTTAATCGATCTTTTGCTGTCAATTTGTGTTTCTGGGTGTGAAAATTTATGTTTAATATCTTTCTTGAGTGTTTAAGAGTTTATTTGATCTATCTCTTACATTTTAGAAAGGCTATTTCATCATATTGAAGCTAGAATTCATTCATCTATCAAAATTGTCTCTATTGAGACTGTTCTAGCTTGAATCTCGATTCCAGGTGATAAAACCTATTTTTAAAATCATGTTATTGGAGTTTTCAGACTTCGTAAGGTCTCTAGATTATGTTTGAACCTTATTTCGAAATATGGAAGCTTGTTTAAATTATCATTGAGGTAGAACATTCATATACTTCAAGATAACTACTATTTTCACTAGTTTGAGTTTGATTCCTATTTTAACTTGCTAAATCTATTTCTTTATATTTGTTATTATTGTTTTCTACTTGTTTAAGCATTTAGGAGTCAGAACAATCTTAGTTTCGAATTTTTGGTTGGATATTTTATCATTTGTGTGCATTAGTTCTTTTATACATTAAAACTATCTAGTTTTTTATGTTCTTCATTCAATCATGATTTTCATCATATAAATCAATTTTAGGTGCATAAATTTATTGTGGTTAGTTCACATATCTGGTATTTTGGTTTGATTTTTAAGCACTTATATTTATGTTTTAAGCTGAATATTCATAGAATGCTTAAACTGTCCAGACTTTGTGATTAGCCTATCTTGATTATATTGCATAAATATATGCACATTTTAAACTTAATTTCTGCCATAATTAGTTTTTTTAGGCTTTCATGATTTTCGTTATTCATCTATATGATTTATTGAAAGTTAAAGCCCTTAGTTTAATTATGCATTGATTGAAACACCTTTCAAGGTGTATTTAGTTACTTGAAAGTAGGGGAATTGAATCTTTTGGATATTTGTGAATTGTATGGGTTTCTCTTTGCCTTGAAAATAGTTGGAATAGGTTACTCTTCACCTTTAGAAAGGAAAATTGTTGTTGTAGGTTACTCTTCACCCTTGGAAAGGAGACGTAGCTTATCATTGGGTTAGGTGAACTTCTTTAATTGACTTGTGTCATTCTCTTAGCTCTACTTATTGCACTCATTTGGTAGTTGCTTTGTCATTTCATCTTGGTTTGAATCTTGGTTTAGTGATTATATCTAGTTTCCAATTAATTTAGGTTACTAGTTTGAATTAGCTAAAAGTTTTTATATACCCAATTCACCCACCCTCTTGGGTGCCATAAGGTTTACACTTCATTTGTTTGATTTGAAGCGTAAGGAAAAAGTTCAACTCACCTATCATACTCATCCCAAATTCCCCACAAAATATGATATCAACAACATATATTCAAATAATCAAAATATTATTCTTTTCTTTCCTAATAAACAACATTATATGAAGTTTTCCTTTAATAAAACCATATATTATGCTATAGGTGCTTGTTTTAAACCATGTAAAGTCTTAGAAAGTTTTAAAATCTATTTGGATATATCATGTCTTTTAAAACTGGATGGTTGCTTTACATATACTTCTTGTTGAAAAAACCATTAAAATTTTTAGTTTTCCCATTCATTTAAAAACCTTTAAACCTTATTTGTGATGCAAATGCAAGTAATAACCTAAAAACAAGATGAGATAAATTCTTAAAATAAGATCAAGAGTGGTTACCCTTACTAAACATCACCTATGATTTAGTTTGATGAATGATCATTCTTATATTTACAATCCTTTGATAACCCATCATCCTTCTTTTCATCCTTTAGTTTAACAATAGGCTCGTGTGAGGACTTTTTTCCTTCCTTTTCTTTTTCAAGAGATAGCCTTTTCAATTCCTTGGCTAAACCTACATCATTATCTTTAAGAATTTCCTTACTTTCAAAAGGATTATTCTAATAAAAAATAACATGCATAGATTCTTCAACATGTATTTTTTTTGTTAAAAACATTATATGTTTAACTAGTCAAAAGATAACTTAAGATGATGCCTTCATCATTTTTTGAATCAAACTTATCCAAATGGTCCTTAGTATTCAAAATATAACTCTTGCAAATTAAAACTCTAAAATGATTATTATTTTTATTTCTTATCCTTCTAAAGCTCATATGGAGTTTTATTCATCTTATGCCTAATGTCAACTTTATTGATGATATGACACGAATATGTAATTACTTCGACCCAAAATTACGTAAGTAATTTATATTCCTTAATCATTATCCTAATCATCTCTTATAAAGCCATATTCTTTGTTTCTAGTGCACCTTTTTAGTAGGTGGTCCTAAGGTCAAACATTTATAATAAATTTTATGATCTTGACAAAAACTTTGAAACATGTCATATTAAAACACTCTATCCTGAAGATTGGTTATTCTTCAGACTTAGGTATAGTCTTTAAACCTTAAGAAGTCTAATCCTAAATTTTCTTAATTTAAGACTAGGACCCTCACAATTAACCAAGTCTTTGGTTATTTCACTTATTTAAACTACGTTGTTTATGGAATTTTCTAATAACCTATTTAGAGATTGTCGAATCCTAGATTATCTAATGGTAATATCTTAAGTGATCAGTTAAAGACAAGCATTAAGCATTCAATAAACAAAGATTAATTCACTAATCATGCATTAACAATAAATTACCCAATAAATCATCCATAAACACTTTTAACAACTTAACTAAATTGAACATTAACATTAAGCACATAAATTAATTAAAGATAACAAAATAATTAACTTAAACAACATAAACTTTGACTAATTCAAAATAACAACAATAATATATAAGATTAAGAGTCTAGATATCACCAAAAAGATTATGAATTGATAATCTAGCTCAAAACTGCGTGATTATGCTGCTAGATCCACTACAAACAACTTGCAAACTAAATTTACAAAGATTGGAACAAAATCTAACCTAAAACTAATCTTCATATGAAATACAACAAAAGAAACGAGTTTGTGATCCTAAATTACTTGGTTTCTGAAGCTCGGAGACATCCTTTATTTATAGGAGCAGTAGCAGCAAGTGGGCAGATAGCCAGCCACCATTGTTGAAAATTCTACTGTAAAACCATGTCTATGCCTTACAATGGTGGGGCACCATTAATAGTTTATTTTTGACTTCTTCAATGGTGGGCTATTGATCCATCAACAGTAGGCTGCTAGGTCGTTGTTGATGTTCCAAACATGGACTATTTTGCTTCCTTTTTGCTTAATTCTCCAGTTTTTCACATTAATATATAATTTAAACATTTATAAACATAAATTAAACATTTAAGCACATAAATAGGAATAAATTCTCAACAATTAACAACTAAAAAATTATGAATTTGACCCTAACAACTCCCCTACACTTAAACTTTTGCTTTTCCTTATGGAAATCAATCATTCAACTTTCTCAAACTAGTGTATAATTATAAGAAAATTAATTAAAGTTTAACAATATAATTATTGAAAATCTTTTTTGAATCTTTCAAAAATATTAACTTATCAAAATGTTATATAATCAATTAATCATATCAACTTGCAAATGCATTTAAATCATTTCATTCTTTTTTAACTTTCAACCTAAATCACAAAAATCAATTCCACACATAAAAGGCAAATACAATGAGTTTAATACATCAACTTTTTAAACACTTTCACATTCTTTATTTTATAATTTATTTAAATAACTAATTAATTAAATATGTAAACATCTTAGTTGAGATGTAACTCAATCTCTTGACACAAAGGTGAATATTTTGTCTTGAATATCCCCCAGTTACTCAATTGAGTTACATTGAACCAACTAGCAATTACCATTACTCATAAATTCAAACTTATACGCATATATGTATTGCTTTCTTTTTCTTTTTCATTTTTTCATCATTATATATATATAAATATAAATATAAAGTTAGAAATCAGCAGAGTGACTTCTACTTATTTAATTAACTAAGTTATTTATTTATTTATTTATTTATTCTAATGATAAAATTTTTTAAAAAGGAATCACAACATTACTCACTAAGTTTCATTTTATATGTGGAGTATCATTCTAATCATTAGGTATTGGTTATTCAAATTATGAAATGAGATAAAAGAATTTAGTCATTAGTAGTAAAATTAATCATATAACATTTCAAATTATCAGAATAATTAAATTCAAATGAAAACCTGGACAATAATAAGCATGAAAGTCGAAAAAAATTTCCACAAATTATTGATTATTAAAAGAAAATTAATAAATTTAGATGCTATTAGACAATAAATACTCAAGTGTGCCCAAGACATATATCCTTCCCCCACACTTAAATTTAAAATTTTCCCCAGTGTTCATAAATCACAAATAAAGTATAAAATGTTGGAGAAAGGAAACAAATGTGATCATGAACGTTCTCTGTTGATGTGAATTGTAACTATCTGAAAATAAAGGACAAATTATTAAAGTACCAAAAATAAAAGAAAATACATAAAACTAAAAATAAAAACATCAAAAGAAAAAACACAAATCGTATACTAAAGGCACACTAAATTTATTTAAATCACACGAAATCTTACTTCTACGATTAGGTTGCCTCCCAACAAGCACTTCTTTAAGGTCTTTTAGTTAGACCTTAGTGTTAGAGAATTTTCAACCTAAGTTTAGGTCCAACACCTTACTTCTCATCCTCATCCTTTGAATAATGACAGACCAATTTTAGGAAAGTTCCTATACCATTCAGTAGGGTTCTAAATTCATATGTCTTACACTTGTCAAAACATTTTGGAAAAAAGTCTAGGTATCTAACTCTCGCTAGTAAATCAGAAGCTAAAATACCTATGAAATCAAAGAACTCTGATGCTATCTTAAAGTCTTCATCTATCTTATTTTCAATGACTAGAAAATGATGCTCACAGTTAACAGTGTCAAAAATTGGCTCACCTAAAGTTGATAATGACTCACCAGTCTCACTTGCTAGCTCAATTGACTCTACATGATCAATTTCCCTAATTGATTCTAAAATTTTGTCGATGGTTCTTTGATCGTGCTCAGGCGGGATTTTCTAAATGTTAAATGAATGCATCCTTATTATGCCAAGAATAATTAGGATGATCCATTCTACTAAAGTTACACGCATCTATACACTTAGGATATTGTTGACTAGGAAAATGTGAAGGTTGCTCAAATCAAGCTAGATTAAGCCAAGAGTAATCAAGGTAATCCTCAAAATTAGGAGTATAGGTTTCATCAAAATATCTGAATTTATTTGTCTAATTATTTCTTGGGTTAACTTCAACTTCAGCCTCATACCAATGGTCTTGTTGCCTCCATATCTTCTTGATAACTCAAGTAAGTAACCAAAAGATGTCCCAACACACTTACAAAAATGACAACAAATACAAAATAAAGAAAGAAACTAAAAATTGAAACATCAAACAAACACAGAACATAATAAATAAAACAATAAGAATAATAAAACCTCTAAACTAAATTATAATGATATATCCCTTATATTACCTTTCCTTTCCCCAACAACGATGCCAAAAACTCGATTATGGTTGATCATACACCAAATTAACTCAAATTATTATAACTTTTAGCACAAAAATTCAAAAGTAATTTAAAACCAACAGTTCGACAAGTGCACCGATCACTATAAGTATTATAGTTGAATGTTTTTAAGACTTCGAGTATTGATCCCATGAGGAAGTGTGTATGTGATTATAAGTACTAGGTCAATCAGATTATAATTATCTATAGGATTTAGATTTTAGAAATTAAACTAAAATTACAAAACTAATTTAAAATCCTAGAAAGCTTTCAATCAAATGTAAAAGTGCTATAGATTGCTTTTCCTAAATTATTCAGTTAAACTTTGGTAGTTAATGATTTAATTATAGATCAATTATGCTTAATCTAGGGTATCTTATCTAAATCAAGACAGTGCTATGGTTAAGGCACTGGCTTATCTCTATTAGTCCTATCCTGAAGTTTAGTTATGCTTCAGACTTAGATAATAAGCTTTAAAGCTTAGGAAGTATAATACTAAATTTTCCTAATTCAAGACTAGCACCCTCATGATTAACCAAGTCTTTGGTTTTTTTCACTTATTTAAACCATATTGTTTATTGATTTTTCTAGTAACCTAGGTGGAGATTATCAGATCTTAGATTATCTGATGAAAATATCCTAAGTGATCAGTTCAAGACAAGTATTAAGCATTTAATAAACAAAGATTAATTTACTAACCATGCATTAATAATCAATTAACATAATAAATCATCTATAAACACATTTAACAACTCAAATAAACTGAACATTAACATTAAGCACAAAAATTAATCAAAATTAACAAAATAATTAACTTATGCAATAAAAATTTTGATTAATACAAAAAAAGAACAATAATATGTGAGATCAAGAATTTAGATATCACCAAACAAGATTATTAAATGATAATATAGCTCAAAACCACGTGATTATGCTGCTAGATTTGCTACAAATAACCTAAAAACTAAATTTACAAAGATTGGAACAAAATCTAACCTAAAACTAAGCTTATTCTGAAAAAAAAAACAAAAGAAATGAGTTTTTAATCTTAAGCTACTTGGTTTCTGAAGCTCTGAGACGTCCTTTATTTATAGGAGAGTAGCAGCAACAGTAAGGGGGGAGAAAGCCACCGCCATTGTTAAAGATTATGCTGCAAAACCGTGTCTGCACCTTACAATGATGGCGCATCGACGCATAATGACACTATTGAAGTATGAACAAGCCCCCATTAATAATCTATTTTTTACTTCGTCAACAGTGGGCTGCGGATCAATCAATGGTGGTCTTCTAGGCCACCATTAATGGTCCAGACTTGGAATATTTTGCCTCTTTTTTGCTCAATTCTCCAATTCGTCTCATCAATTTATAATTTAAAAATTTTTGAACATAAATTAAACATTTAAGCACATAAATTAGGGTAAACTTACATCAATTAAAAACTAAAAAACCTATGAATTTAACCCCTAAAACTTAGGTCTTAAGTTATACCAGTATGTTTAGTTTCTTTGCCTAGATTATAGCCTACTAGTATAAAAATTTTAAACAAATGTCTTACGTAAAGATTCAAGTGTGGAGGAATTTTATAAGAAGTTATTTTGTTATGTTTTGTTATATTATGTCACTTGGATTTATCCCTTCTTTTTATAAAAAAGTACTTAAATTATCTTTAATTTATGTTAAATGGCAGATTAAATATGCTCATATATAGTCTCCTAAGATAGAAAAGGGGATAACCATTACTTTTGTTCGCGGAAGCTTTCCATTTCATTTTCTCATTGTGTTTCTTTAGTTAATATCACCTTATGCTCAATTTTTGTTATCATTTCCATTCTCAGTAGCAAAGTTTAGTGTTTTGGAGTTTTTTTTTCTCTTTATCTTTAGTCGTTGAGCAACACTTAAAGGGGTCCTTGTTTTTCTGGTTATTAATGCATATAGATTGGGTTTTTAATCGATTGCAAAAGTGAATATCATGCATAATGCATTGGTTTTTTAAAATATATCAGTAGATCATCTTAATCTCTTTGTCCAGCTTTGATTATTGTTATTTGTGCTTTATTTCTTGTTATTTTAGATCTGAGTTTTTAAATTATTAGTTTGTGTGTTGATTTATCTTATAGGTTTTAGTTTATTCTTAATGATTTTTATTGGTTTAGGCTCAGTAGTTGAGAATGATGCATGTTCTTAGGTTCTTAGGTTCTTAATCATTTAATTTCAACTTTTTTATTTTAATTAATGCGTTATATTTTTGTGTTAGGGTTAATAGTCATTAAGGTTATCATCCTTTACACATTTTTTCAGTTAAGTGATCAAACTTTTAAAAGTTTCAATTGAGTGAATAATGTTTGAAAAGTTAATCAGTTGAGTGAAAAAGGTTGACGTCGTTAGTCGACCTGGCCTGACCTGACCCTACAACCCGGCCCAGCCAGGCCCATTCCAACCTTTTTACCTTTTCTGTTTAAATTTTTAAACGTTAATCACTCAACTAAAAAATTTTCAAAGTTTAGTCACTTAATTGAAAAAAATATAAAAGCGTTAGACTAATAACCTATTTTGAAAATTTTAATAGAGATTTATCTCATAAAAGAATATTTTTACATAATATTTATACATACAATTAAAGTATCTAATTATTATTAAGTAAA
>JAOXYD010225797.1:0-18492 GCA_028565735.1 Pinacopodium congolense
TAAGATTAACATCATAAACTCAAACCATTAGAGATTAAGCATGTTTTGTTATCATCAAAACCAAGATTGGAACCTCCCTTGGTTCAACAGAAAATCATGATGTGAATGGAATAAGTGAATATTTTGAATCTCCTTGAATGATTAGCTTTACTGGTTAGTCTAATCCTATATGATCTCTTGCTATTGTTGCATGTAAACTATCATTCATTATTGCATTTTATGTGACTTATATGTTAAGCTTTCCTTTCATTTAAAGTTTTGCTTCAGGATAAGAGAAGGTTTAAATGTGGGAAAGTTGATAGTTTTGCATTAGGATATGTTTTCCTTGTCGTTAATTGTGTAGTTTTTCATGTTTAGGATAGAAATTATGTGTTTAGGACTTATTTTTATGTTCATTTGATGTTATTGTTTTTGCTTACGTATTCTAAGTTCTTAGTGACGATATTGGGCATCATTCAAAAATTATTTTTGTGGGTTCTTAATGTGTTTAAATTTTGATCGAATTAGGGAACCAAGATAGGAGAAGAAGAATGAATAATTGGGGAAAAAATTCCCCCAATCATGGGAATAGTAAATAGAATGACATGTGGGCTTAATTGTTTTTAATAGTTTTGAGTTATCTTGACATATTTAACAGTTATAAACCAAAGGAGCCATCATTTAATAATTGAGAACTTTCTCTAAGAGGCTAAAACTAGGTTTTGAAGGCTTTCCGAGGGAGAAATCAAGATCAATGATCCACTTTCTTTAGGAATAACTCAACTCATAGAAATTTCAACATCAAAGAGTTAAGAGAAGTGTTTTCAACTTTAACTAGTTTTATTTCATCTTCTCTTTTTTTATCATTTTGTATTTATAATATGTTAGTTGATGGATTCACCAACACCTTGAGTGTTTGAAATTTATTATAAGGATATCTCTTTGAACTATTTTTTCAACTCTGGTTCATTGATTCAATGAACGGAGGTTTATGATATTTGTTATGCATATACCTTGCAATAGATTGAGAGATCAAGCTTGGGCATTTTTTTTAGTTGCACAATGAGCATTGGAACCTAATAGACCTAAAAATATCAAGTTTATTAATTTATTATAGAGATATATTTATTAATTAATAGATTGATTATAGGATTGCTTCCCATCTAATTTGTTGTTTAGGAGATGTTTTACATATTTAAAGATTGCAAGGGTAATCCCACTCTATTTAACTAGGGAAACTTAGTTACACCTTGAGAGTGGATGAATAAAACATTAGGATATCTTGGTCAAACTTTATTGAATCTCTTTAATCTTTAATCTTGAATTCACAAGTTCCTTCACTTTTGTCTTTTAATTGTTCATTGTTAGTTTGTTCAATTTTTTTTCATTCTTGTTATTTGAATTTGTGCCTCAAACAAAATATAACTCAGATTTTTATTTGACTAAACCGAAACCTTGTGGGATGATATTTATTATACTAAAATTTTACTACCTGCTGACTTATAGTCTATTATAAAATAAGTTAGCTTTTGCTTAGCAATTAACTTAAGTCTAGAAAACGAAAAAAATGAGAAAAATATACTTTTACTCCACAAAATTTCATAGGCCGTATTTTGGCCATATTTAAGTAGTAAGCGAAGCCACATCTAGCAGCTTTTCATTCCCCTTTATGTAGCCATCTATCTTCTTATTATTTCATCTATTTTTTTACTATTTTATGTTTTTTTAGTAAATTGTAATTGTAGAATAGTGATAGATAATGCTATTAAACCCTTAGATACTCTGTTTTTTAGTTGATTTTGCTTTCCATTACTGTATTTATGATTGTCAATTATTATTACAATTGGGTTACATTTTAGTTTTTGTTCATGTTAAAACTCTTATATTTGTTGAATAAATTGCTTTATTTTCCATTCCATCCTCTATAGTTTAGATATCATTATGTTTTCTTGCAATTTATTTGTTGTTTTAGTTAAGTTTAATTTGTGCAATTATTTTTCTCTTGGGTGAAATAATATTAAAAGGATGACGTGTTTACGATTGTAAGGATTGAATGGGTTTTTAATGGGCATTTTTTTTAAGCTAAGATTAAAATGAAATTTCAATTAAATGCTGAAGATTAGAAAATGTTCTATAGATTTTGCCATCCTATTTGCAGTTTCAATTTCAATTGCTAGATAAGAAATTTTGATTTATAATTTTCTTTAGGGAATACCACAAATTAAAATAGGTTAATTGATTTTGTATGTGAAACTTAATAAACTTAGCATATAGTTTTGATTCTTTAGGATAGGTGATACGAGCTTTTAAGATTATGACCTGAGTTAGTTATTCCCTAATTCTCAAGGTTCTTGTACTATTAAATTAAAAGAGCTTGCTCTAGGTTATTATGTAGCCAGGGGTAAATTTACAATTGTATTTGATTTGTCTAAAAATTCTAGAACATCTAATGCAAGAGTTTGCTTGTGCCTATAAGCTAGCATTTTTCTGCAAAATTTGATCTCTATATTTTTTATGATCAATTGCTATTCTTGAATATTGAAAATAACTTTTTTCAAACTTTTTGTTCTTTTAATATGTTTCTAATATTTTCATTCTTGTTTCTTTAGTTGCATTACAATTTTAGTTATTTTCTTTCTTATTATTTTTCACTTTACTTTATTCACTTTAATTTCATTAGTCATATTTTTGTTCGCTTTTCTTTCATAAATCTAGGTTAATTTTTATTTATTTTTATTTTTTTAGTGCAACATTAGAAATAGTGTTTACACTAACTAACTCTCTGTGAATCGACCATATCTTACCTTACTACATAATTAGGTAGTTAAGAATTTATTATTTGGTAGTTCGTGAAAAATTTATAATAACTCATCCTTTAATCAATTAACTATTTTCCTTTCAATGCATATCTTATACTAAAAATTCACATACATTAATACATTCACTTAACCTAACCTATTCATTCACACATACTCACATTATATACAATCGCATTCAATCGATGTTTTATATTTCAAAATGATTTTTAGGCATAATAATCACAGTTAACTCTTCACGATTATACATTCTATGTGCTATATGGCTAATTATGAATGCATACTGCATAATGTGAGCCCTTTCAACATAATGGTAAGGCCAAAAAAGAGACCTATACTAAAACTTACATAAACAACCAATCAAATTCTCTATCTTCGAGCTTGAACATCCATTCATTAACTTGATCTTCAAGTAAGCTTCACTTTAGCTCCAATTCTCCTCTTCCTATCAACTTGGTCTTTATCCATCTCCATATATTTCAACTTGGATTTTGAATTATACTCTCAACCCCAAGGCTTTAACATGAATCTTGATGATACATTTCCATCAAAAATTTCCTTTACATCACATTAAATGCACTAAAACCATTAATAAAAATGTTTTACCATCACCAAAAAAAAAAGTGAAACCACCCTTGGTTTAACAAAGGTAATGTTCAAGCATATCCTTTATGTATTCATATACATAATGTGTCTTTGGAATATTACACTACAATAAGGTCTAGCTATATATCTAGATTCATAGGCTCGCCTTTATATATTGATAAGGTTACAGAAACTATGAAACACTTAAATATGCTAGATGTTTTATGGAAGTATCATATGGATTGTGGTTTCTAGAAACTATACTAATTCAAGAATAAGATAAGAATATGTAAATCATTGAGTATTTCATACATATGCCTTAGTAATGGAAGCCAATCTACTCTCAATAAAAGAAAACATAGAGAAAAATAAGGAAGAAATATAAATCAGGGAGTTAAAAGGAATTACGAGAAGGGAGGATCCTGATGGTAGGATATATCTTAAAAGATAAAAAACAATCAACCTCCACAAAGTCAATATCAATGGATACTTTAGTTGAATGATAATGTCAACCTAGAGGTTACTCCTAATAGGAATTAAGCTACCTAGAAAGAAGACCACGGACATAATGGAAGTGTAAATTTAAAAGCTACTCTAACTAGGAACCATGTTATTCAATAGGAAGTCTAAGGACAATAAAGTTGGTCATCATTAACAAAATAATTAAGATGGCTCAAAGGAAAAAATTATTCAAGAACCAATTTTTATGAAAGTTTCTTTAAATTAACACCTTTCTCAAACAAATGATATGGAAGATAACCATTGTTGTATGACTAAAGGAAAAAAATTTATATATAGTAACTATAAATACAAACCTAAGGATCTTAAAAAGATGTAGCTTAATGTTCTTGAAGAAAAAGAGTTTAGGATTCAAAGTAGATAAAAATTAGGGAGGAAGAAGAGCAAGGGTAACCACTTTTACCCTTCTTGATGTCTATTGTTGTTTGGAGATAGTGGGGGATGAGTTCTCCTAGGAAAAAAAAGGTAGTACATTACTATCTATACCTCTTCTTATTAGAGTACTTGAGATCAAGTTAAAGGAGACTAATGCTAGGAAGTAGCGGTTACTTAACTAGAATTGGATTTTAATATTTGATCATTAGCATAATTTTAATGATAGCATCCTACTAGTACATGATCCTTTTGCCCTTACCATCACACAATTCACCTATATAGAACAAATGATTTATTTAGAGGCCTTAATGCATCTTAAAAAGTTAAAGATATGCTACACCGTTGTTTATGCTTCTAATCTTTCACTCTTGAGGAAACTGTTATGGTCAATGTTGGCTCAACTTAGGAGAATTGTAAGAAATCCTTAGATAGTTTAATTAGATTTTAACGAAATTTTAAGGCTTGTGATGCTAAAATTGCTATCAAACCTTCTCAAGATTTAAGTGCTCACCCCAACCCTTTCGACATCACTGATCTTAGATATGAAGGAAACCTTTTTATTTAGTGTAATAAATAACATATTGTAAATCTAATTATAATGAAATTACAGATAGCATTGAATAATGATGCTTCGATGACTAAATTTATGAAGTTTATAGCTTCCTTCTCTTAACGCTTAATCTTAGATCATAGTCTTATTGTGAGATATAACCTTTTCCCTTATAAACTAAAATACTCCTTATTTGGATTCTTTAATGTACTATCCAAACTACGAAACTTTAAGGAGGTGGTTAGGGAAGGAATATAAAAAAGAATATAAGGTTTTAGGAAATTTAAGCTCATGAGCAAGCTATAAAAAATCCTGGAGTCCTTGTAGCTTTATTAAGAATGCAAATTTCTAATAAAAAGTAGAATGTCAGTAAGAATAAGGAAATTTTTTAGGCATGGAAAAATTGCCTTTATATTGATCCTAAAGCTAATAACAAATAGCTGCAAGAATATTTGGTTGCTTATAACCATATAACTACAATGAAGTTCCACCATTCCATGATTAGAAAAAATTCTAAAAAGAAACTACTCAAACAAGATGATCAAAACAATTCTTTCTTTTATAACATTATAATCAATAGAATGAACACCACCAAAATTACTCAAATTTCAAAAGAAAATAGTTAGATTGTGCATTAGAAAAATGAATTGTAGTTGGAAGACTATGCTTACTATTAGAATATGCTTGGTTTATAGGGTCACTATCTTTTGTCTCGCAACTTACTCAACATCCAACTCATTCGAATTATCAACAGAGCGAAGTGATCCTATCCTACTATATACGATAAAACTTACTCTCTTTTCCTTATATTTTAATAAATCTCTTAGACTAGGGGGACTTAACTTTTTTTTCCTAAATTTCATGGCCATTACTCTAAGATCAATTTAATCCATGCAATGCTATAGTTCAAGAGGAAGCTACTAAAGGAGTTTAATAAAACTTGTATATGCTTCAATACCAATAGCTTTAATGCAACTATAAAAAAGTATAAGGTTCCAAGGATCTTCAAAATAGACGATGGAGGTACTTGTTGTTTTAGTTGGTCCAAGCCGAAAAAACCTTCACCAAAGTGAAGTATATGGGTGATAATATCCTCTAACCATAAGAAGAGTTTAAAGATTATAAAATCAGTGAAAATTTGGGTGTGGAAAAATTGTTTTCACAAGTCATATGACATATAGACTTGGGAATTTCTAAAAGCATTACTTAAGGATTTTGGATTTCCTATAAAATACAAAAATTGGATCTTAGCTTCCATATCTTCAGCATCCTATTGTGTGCTTATTAGTGGAGAACCCACTTTAAGCTTTAAAGGTAGGAAAGGGTTGAGGTAAGGAGACCATTTATCACCAAACCTATTTACTCACTATATCGAGATTTTATCTAAGCTCCTTAAACTTAAAATATGCAAGTGCACTTACCTCAAATTCCATAGCAGATGTAAGAAGATTGAAGTTTCAAATCTCTATTTAACAAATAATGTTTTATTATTTTATAGTGTTAGCAACGATTTTATCAAAGTTTTTATTAGACCTATATGAAACCAGAGGGTGAATTAGGCAATTAAATATTTCTTTTAAGACGCACAACTAAAATTTATCAAAATTTATAAAACGCAGAAGCTAGATAATACTTTTAAGTTAAGAAAACCATGTAAAAATAAGTGTGTAAAAATAAAGGAGTAAAGGAAGAGAGACACAATACGATTTATTCTATTTTGGAGCTGCCAACTTGCTCCTATGACTAGTCCTCAATACTACTTATTGAAAATTTTTCACTATTGCAATGGAGATAATATACTATTATCTAATATGACTTCCTTTTATAGAACAAGAATAACCTTCCCTCTTTTCATTTTCCTTAGGTTAAAGAATAACCTCACAATCTAAAAAATAAACAACACTTGAAAATGTTTCACTTAAGCACACTTTGGCATATAGAAGAGGCTCACACAAACTTGCATGATTAATGAATCTAAAAACCTCAGAAACTAACACCACTTCACAAAACTACACACGAAACACTTATATTGCTCAAGAATGATTTAAGTAATTCTTAGAAGAATACATTGATGATTAATTCATGCTAAACACACCTATTTTCACATAAAAAATTGATCACTAGCCATTACCCTATAGACAAATAACTTATAATCCCTTAAATGTTGTTACTATTGCAAAGTATGGCCATTCACTAACTCACATCTCGTTTTCATCATTACGGTCGATTGACTATAGGTCAACTAACCTTATCGGGACACTTTGGTCTATTGATAAGTGTGTTTCAGACTATGTTTCTAGGTTATTTTTAGATGTTTTAAGTGTTTTTTGTCTGTTTTAAATTGGCTTAGTAGGAAATTTTGAATTATTTTCATTATCTTTTAGGTGTTTGAATGTTTCTTTGCATTGTTTAGTGTTTTAAGGAAAAATATGAACTTATTTGAGGAATGGGTTAATACACTTTGATGTTTGGATGGGTAGTAACAAATGAGACCTAAACTATCATTAGTAAGGAGCTCTTAAAGAGCTTAGATGGCTATGAAATTTTATAGGATGCTAGACCAACATTTTTGGAGCCTACATATCAAATTGTATGGCATTTGGAAGTTTGTAGTTGAAGATATAGCAAAATTAATGAGCAGAGGTCAAAGTTGGAAAATATGATGTGGCGGGATGACATGGTAAAACATGCACAAGATGTGTTTTATAATTTTTTAGACATAAGAGGATGTGAGGAACCCTAACAGTCACATTTATGTCCCTAGGAAACATCCAAGACAAAAAAATAAAGGGTTTTGGAAGAGGAAAAGAGAGTGAAAACTCAAGAAGAAGGAAGACAATCAAGATTCAATAAGTGTTGTCCAGGTTTTCCTAAATAGGAGGCTTCATGATCTTCAGTTGTTCATCTTTCTTTTACTTTCCTTTTGATGATTAATTTGAATAATCTCTATCTGAGCATGATTATGGATTTATAAATCTATTATAGGGACTTTTCTTGAATTGTTTATCCTACTTCTACTGTATTGTTTTAAAGCATAGTTATTTGTTGTTAACCTTATAATCACTTTGAATCGAGAGATTATTTTAATTTACTTAAGTTAGGGTGCGCAACGAGAGTTGGTGGCTTAATGGACCTACAATTAACTGATTAATAAGTGATTAAGGAGGGATATTAATTATTTATTAATGGTTCTTAGGAATACTTCAAATCCAATTGCATCGTTTAGGAGTAGTGTTGTGAACCGAGAGGTTATAATTCAACTTTTAGGTAGTTCAATTGGTATTAATTAGTTAGATATTGAGAGAGGGTAATCAACTATGGGATGTCTAAGATCAAACACAATTAAATCAATAATGTAAAATGAAGATAAACAAGGATAGAACAACCCCTAAGTCTGCACTCTTGAGTATCTACATTTTTTTACTTTATTTTGCAATTTAATTCATTCAAATTTCGTTAGATTAGTTTGTATTTTAAGTTTTTATAATTTTCTTTTACCTTAAACAAAGTGAAATTCAGATAGTTAGGTGACTAGAATCAATCCTTATGGGATCGACATTAATTATACTATAAGTTATGACCTGTATACTTGTAATGTAACTATACTAGCAAACAAGTTTTTGACGTCGTTGTAGGTTATTATTATTTTAACATCTTGTTTAATTTGGATTATTTTGATTTAAGGGTTATTATACTTTTAATGTGTGATTGTAGGTGAATGAACATAAGAGTGATAAGAATTTCAAGTAAGTTAGAGGACATTGAATTTTCAGACATCACCAAGTACGAAAGAGAACTTAGACAAGTAAAGTGTTAAGAAGAAATTGACAAAGCAATGGCAAAAGAATGGAATCTAGGAGAGCATCAAAGAACTCTCATGGACTTCATTAGGCCTAGTTTTAGCATGACTAGCAAGGTATTACAAGAACCCTAATCCAGGTGAACAATTTTGAGATCAAGCTAGCACTATTAAACATATTGCAAATGAATGTGCAATTTTATGGCTTGGCAAATAAAGGTTTGAATGCTTGCTTAACCAACTTCTTAGAAATCTACGACACTTTTAGATATAATGGGCTATCATAAGACACCATAGGGATGAGGTTTTTCCCTTTTACTCTGAAGGATTGAGCTAAGACTTGATTAAATTCTCTAAATCCAAAGAATATTATAACAATGGAGCAGTTGGTACATGACTTCCTAGCTAAGTGTACAAGCCTTCTTAGTCAAATACTTTCCACTGAAAAAAACCACTTAAATCATTAAGGAGATATCAAATTTTTAGCAAAGCGAAGGTGAGTCTTTATATGAAGTATGGGAAAGATTCAAGGAGTTACAAAGGTGTTTCCCCTACCATAATTTACGGAGGAAATTTCAATTTAAAATTTTTTATAAATGTGTTACCACACAGACTCGAGGTACTATAGATGTAGCAGGTAGGGGATCTCTAAAGCGAAAGACGATAGATACAACTTATGACCTATTAGAAGAGATGGAGAATAATAGCTGCTTGTAGAATATAGAAAGAAGTAGGCAACCATCTTTGAAGGAGTATAAGGGTGTTATTTCCATAGATTCAGTGACTACCTTACAAAAGCAAATGTCAGCATTGGCCAAATAGTTGAATAGCTTTCAAGCTAAGTCGTCATAATCATTGAAAGTAGTAAAACATAAGTGTGAACTGTGCGGTCAAGAGAGTCATGTAACTGCAGAGTGTTTCTTGATGACTCACAGTGAGATAGAATAAGTTAAGTACATAGGAGCATCGCAATGGACATTAGGTAATAACACTTACCCTAGTACTTATAATCCTAGGTTGAAGAACCACTCAAACTTTTCATAGACTAACAATGCAGGTAGCAATATAATAGTACAAGGGTCACCAAGATTTCAAAAAGATAGGCTTGGAACACAGGAATAAAATATGGACAACCTAATGGTCGTGGTCAAATCAAAGTTTAATAGTCAAAAGGAGAGGTAGAAGAGGATGGAAGAAATTTTTGATCAATTTATAAGGAATCATGCCTAATCCATTCACAATTTGGAGGTTCAAGTTAGGCAACTAGCAAATTCATTATGTATGAGAAGTGTGAGGAGTCTTCCAACTGATGCAGAATCCAATCTAAGGGAGCAATTAAAGACTATCAAAGTTATATTAAGAATAAAACTAGAGAAACCATTAGAGATGGCCGAAAGCTTCAAGAAGGAAAGCCAAGAAAAAGAAGAAGAAAAGGAGGAGGAGAAGCCTTACATCCCACCACTGCCACACAAACCCAAAATTCCTTTTTCATAAAGGATTAAGAAAAACCAAACAGATGTACAATTCTCCAAGTTTTTGGATAAACTAAAGAAGTTACATACTAACTTGGGATTTGCAGAAGCACTAGAGAACACGCCCAAGTGCTCCAATTTTCTCAAGGATATCTTATTAAAAAAGCTGATTTTGAAAGACAATCAAACAGTGGCTTTAACAGAGAGCTACAACTCTATTATCACTAGTCATATATCATCCAAGCTACAAGATCCAGGGAGTTTTAATATACCTTGTGATATTAGTAACTTGAAATTTTCTAAGTGATTATGTGATTTAGGAGCAAGTATCGATCTAATGACTTTGTCAATTTTCAAAATATTTGAGTTGGGGGACACAAATCCAACATCCATGCTTATACAATTGATAGATCAATCAATAAAGAAGCATGTTGGTGTTGTGGAAGATGCATCCATTAAGGTAGATAAGTTCTTTATTCCCATAGATTTTGTGGTGCTTGACTTTGAGGAAGATAGGAATAGTCCATTCCTTTTAGGGAGACTATTAATGAATACTGGAAGAGCACTAATTAATGTACATAAAGGGAAGCTAGTGCTGAGGATTAGGGATGAATAAGTGGAATTTAACGTGAAAGGTCCTTAAATAATTGTTGAAAGGGAAGGGTTGAAGGAAAATAGATGCAGTTGAAAATTGTGTTAAGGAGCAAGAAATGAATCATGTTGAAGAAGTAAAGGGTAAAGCCATTAAAGAAGTTAAGAAGGAGGAGCTAGGTATGAGATCAAATCAAGAACTTTTAGTACTAAAGAATGCTCCTATCCCATTCTCCTTGGTGAAACCACCCATACTCACAGAGTACTCCTTACGTCCATAATTGAAACATGCCTCTTTAGATGAGAACAAATCCCTACCTATTATCGTTCTTATAAAAATGGCTAAAACAAACAACAGGGTCATTAAGGTGACAAAGAAATGACTCAAAGCAAGATTGAAGTCAATTCCAAGTAAACTCAAGAATCTATGGGAAGCACTATTTGAAGTTGACCAAGTTTACAAACTTGAGACTCTTAAGATGGAAATTTTTAAAGCAAAAACATTCAAGATGAACGGAAATCATGGCAACTTATATGTTGGAAAATTTCCACCAAAAGAAAGGGACATATTCTCTTTCTCTTCTTTTATTTCTTAAAGTTAAACTGAATATGGTCAAGCTAAGGGCCCTAAATTAGCATGTTTGTATTCGTAGTTAGTTTAATTTTTAACTTAAGTGTTTAATTGAGGTCTTAACTATATAAATATATATTTTTACAAAAACAAAAGTTTGTGTTTAAACAAAAAAAATTCCTAATTTTTTTATAGTTTTATTTACTTATTTTACAAAAAGATTGTATTTAAAAACAAAATGTTGAAATAATTTGCAAAATATAAATAAATAACAACATTTAAAAAATTTTCAAAAAAAGAATGAAATTTTTTTATCCCTGTCGCTACAGCGATAAACAGAGGCAAGCGACCTAACCATTTGCACGTTAATTATTTTTAAAATTTTTTTACCTTATAGTAACTTTTTTTTCTTAATTTATTTTTATTTTTATTTTTTAACTTAACTTTTTTTATTTTTCATTGTACCTTATTAATATTTTTTTGTCTTTTTATTTTTTATTTTATTTTTGTTTTCTTTTTATTTTAAATATATTTTTATGATCTTTTATCATTTTTATTTCATGAGTTTTGTTATTACTTTTATTTTTTCTATACCCTGACTTGTTTGAAGCTTCTCAAGCTTGGGTTGATTTCTTTTGATTGTAGGCTTATTAGATAAAATCAACGTATATCCTCGTTCTCTAAAGTCTTTAGGTTTTACCCAATACTCATTGTCATGGCACCTAAGAGAAGACAAGTTATAGGAAAAAAATGTTTATTGCAAAATAAACTGCTAGTTTTATGTTTAAAATTTCAAGTATACGTGTCGTAACTTGTAGTAAAACGGGATATCGATCCCACGAGGATTGTAGTTAGTCACCACTCAATTAAGGTTGTACTTTGTTTAAGAAACTAATTCAAGAAAAATTAAATAGATAAATAAATTGAAAAAAACTAAAGGTAAAAGCAAGTAGTGCAACTAATGCCAAAATTGTAAACTAAAACTTAAAGAAATCAAGATTAAAGAAAAAGACTAGTTGTTATCCCTATTTGTTTCCCTTTGGTTTAATTGATTTAATTTATGCTTGGCCCAAGATTTCCTAATATTTTAGCAACCCTTTCTTAAGGTATATATAAATGTCACTAATTAAATAAGTTAGGATTAACTTTGGGATCTCTCAATATGGAAAATCTTTCCTAAAGCTTCAATTAGATGTGAAGTAATCCTATAGGCAGTAAATCAATTTATTGAAATCTCTTCCTACTAAATCAATAACTTGTTATCTATACATCTATTAAATGCCAACTTTCCTTTTACATTTAACACAGATTACCAAGCCCACTCTCTCGATTTCTTGCAAGGTTTTAAGTTTAATAGATAACATAAACATTTATAAAATTAAATCAACAACTAGAGTTTATAAATATTTAACACAAAAAATCGTAAGAAAAATCTAGCCACTCATCATAAAAATAAGTTTATCCATATCCATAATATCCAAAATACAAAAAATAATGGAAAAATAAAAATATAATAATGGTTCTCTTTCCTTTTGTATCTACAGATTTGAAAAGAAAATGGAGGTTTAATGAAGTTCTTGACGCTTAAACAAAAAAACTTAAACTTAAAAGTTGCATGGTGGCTGCCAAATCTCTCCTATTCTCAAAAGATGGTGGCGATGTTCTCCCCTCTTTTGTTTGAATGTTGGATGCTGATATATCTACAAGGGAGGCTTTTAGGTTATTTTGTATCTATGGAGTGTTGTGTTTTAGTTTTTCTCCTGGAAAAGCCCTCTCTCCATTACGTTTCGATTTTCTATTGGAATGGTAAATTGACTGTTAAAGCTTGGTCCAAGCTTTTTGTCTTTTAGCTCTTGGAAGCTTGCTTTACTTGGCCAATCACGTTAGACATTGCTTAGTCAAAGGTTGGAAGCTTTCCCGCCTGAGTATAAGGCTCTCACTTGAGAGAACTATCGATGGACCTTGAAAATGCTTACTTTAGTTTGTGTAAAACTCATAAGTTTAGAAGGTACATGCCTTCTTCTTTACATATTAATATTTTTTCCTTTTGTTCTCCTTCTTTTTTTTCTTCCAACTTTCATTTCAAGCTTCTTCAAAATTGTTCTTGGATTAAGTACCTAAATCAAATTAATCAATTCTTACCCCAAATCAACACCAAATGTAAAAGAAACAAAAAAAAATGATCATGCTAAATAAAAACACAAAATAATCCTTAAAACACAACAATATCAACCTATCATGCAACAAACACATGCCAAACACTTAGAAAAAACTTATACTATTGCACAACTATCAACTTTCCCATACTTAAACCTTTGATTGTCCTCAAGAAGATCAAATACAACCACTCAATTTGATCACTTCATTTTCATAAAGATTAAAGCAAGCAATTCTTTTAACTTTGGCCAACTTAAGTGTCAAGATACCACACATATTATGGCTACTTTTCATTAGTGCACATAAGCAAACTCAACTTATGAAACCATTGCTCAAAGATAAGTATAAATTCAATGAATCTTCCTCATGATTTCACTCATTTCTCTCAAGTGTTTGATGGTTAGTGTTTTGCTCAAACTTCCTATAGGAAACCCACCATCATAGGCTTGTTAATGCAGTAATTATTCTCCACAATGATTACATGCTAAAAATAGATCAATCGGACCTTGTTTCAAGTTACAATGTGGATAAGGTTAAGGTGGGTCAAAAAGGTTTAAGAGTTTATCACAAGCATTCATAAAGTACGAAGCGTACAAAAGGAATAACAAAATATATTTCTAAGATACACAAAGGTTTATACCACAACTTTGCATTTATTAATGCTACTAAAATGTTCTTCCTTTTTCTTTACTTTTTGTCCATATTTTCTTTTTTATTTTTCTTTATTTTTATTTTTTATTTGTGTTCTTCTTCTTTTTTCTATAATGTTAAAGAAGCAATGAAAAAAGTAGCAACTAAATGAAATGTACTTTAAGAGTAGAAATACCGCTCAACTCATCTAAACTAATGCATCACTTAATACTCTACTAAACTTGTGAGCAGATGAACTTATAGGGTTTGAGGTTTTTAAATGGGGGAATTTCATGAAACAAAAGGTTAAAGGCTCAATGGGGTAGTAAGGGATAAGAAAAAGGGTGGGTCATTTAAGGAAAGGGTTGAAACAAAAGGGGCCTTAATCATTTCTACTTAGTATGCATCTAGTAGATTTAAATTCATTCAAAGAAAGTTCTGAAGGTAATTACCTAAGGAATCATCACACAAATAAGGAAAAGAAATGACTATAGAATGAAATCATAAATGCTCTATTCCTCATATAGGCTTAAATGAAAATCCATTGCACTTCTATACATTACCTCATTGCTCAAGTATCAAATTTTGAGTAAGCTTATCCAATCAACTACTTTCATCACTTAGCGTGGTTTACTCTCTAGTCAAGTCACCTAATCCAATTTCAAGCATGCATTTGATCTCATTCCAACTAGCATGATAGAATCTCATGGCAACATATTCATCACATTGGTACAAGTGTGGTTCCATTGATTATATACAATAACACAAAACAGCATCCTAATATACTTAAAACATACGTCCTAAATAACAAAATGCAATCACAAAGGCAAAGACTACCTCCTTACACTTAACAACACATTGTTCTAAATGTGAAATGAAAACACCCAAAAACCCACAAACAACACAATGAAATACTAAACACATAAGCAATGAACAACACCAGAGATTAAGGGTAAGAAGGGTTCATGGTGGTGGGGAAATGGAAGTGGCAAGTTCCTTCCTTGATTCAATGGCAAACAAGACCTTTTTCCTTGCTTCCTTTAGTCCTCCATCAAGTTATGATGCACAACAAAGCTTTAAGCAATCATCAAGTAACTTAAATAACAAGAGATTAAAAGGGAAAAAATTGTAGAATAATCAAAACCCAAATCAAAACAAACACATAAAACTCGGCAAAGGCAAACAAACTAAAAACAAACATATTAAGTTCAGGTTATTATCTTGAACATCACAAATTTAATCAATCAAAAGATTAGAAGGGAAGAAACTACTCCCTTTTATCTTGAAGGAAAGTCTCCAAAATACAACTTGCCATGATGCCTAAAAGTCTTGAATGTTGTTCTCTTGAAGCCTTTCACTCTAACCTCCCCTTGCTTGTAAATCTGAGCCACCTCAAATGGTCTTCTCCCTTAGATTTGAGTTTATAACGGATCAACTTCAATTTTTCTCTAATATTCTTCTTTCTCACCTTAAATATCATCTGCTCTTGTTCGAAGGTTACATCGCTAAGAGTACTAATGGGTAATGTTTTTCCTTAACCTAAGAAGATACATTCAAAATGTAGAGGTAAGGATTGTAACTTAAGCACAGATGGTGAAGAGAAAATAAGGTCAGGGAATTTGTTTTTCCTAAAGGTTATTGCTTCAACGGCTTGCCTAACTCCTCCTTCTTCCTAACTTCTTCATCTTTCAAATTTGCGTTTCCCTCATGCTTCTTCTTTTGTATCATTCCAAATTCATCAATCATATGTAACATCAATCACATCTTGCCCATGTTAAATGCTATTCGCTCATCACCAATGCAAAGGACTAATATTATTTTATGGATATTAATCAACGCCTTACCAGTGTTCAGGAAAGGTCTAGTAAAGATCAGGGGGGAAAAACTATCCTCCTTAAAATTAAGCACCATAAAATCAACTAAAATGAAGAATTTATCTACTTTGACGGGCACATCTTCCACCAATACGAATGGCTTCCTTATTGTTCGATCTGCCAGTTGTATGATCATGAAAGTTGGCTTCACCTCACCTATCCCTAATTTCCTGGAAACTGATAAAGGAAACAAGTTAATACTTGTTCTTAAATCACATAAACATGTAGAAAATTCCAAGTTACCAATAGTATAAGGGATAGTGAAACTCCCTAAATCTACTGTTTTGTTGTCATCCTAAATTTGCTTGTTGGTTAGGATATTTGGTAAAAAGTTATAGTACTTAGGCATATTCAGTATGGCATCCATACGAGACAGCTTCTTCACCTTCTCAAAGAAGCTGTTGAATTCTGTTGAAGCCTTTGTGGATAGGGGATTATTGACATATACGGTGGTGGTGGGATGTAGGGCTTCTCCTTCTCATGTTTGTTCTCTACAACCTTACTTTTATCTCATGCATACTTAACCTTCTCACTTGTCTCCTCAATTTCCTTTGCAGTTATAAATCTGATGGCCTTCACTTGCTCCCTTGGATTAGACTCAGTAGTTCTTGGTAGGTTACTAGCATTTCTAAAAGACAAATCATTAGCAAGTTGTTCTTCCAATACCTCTAAGTTATGGATGGATTCACAATATGATCAAACCTTGCCATCATCCTCTTTTTACTCTCTTCCTTATTTCTTTGACCTTCTTTTTGGCTTAAGAATTTGGACCTTAATACATCCATTAACTTGTACATTATCTCTAAAGTCCTAAGTGGGTTTGTTGGAATCTAGGAGGTCCCTATAGTCTTGATTGGCCACCTGCATTGTTAGTACTCTAAGAAAACTTTGGGTGATTTTTCCATCCCAGATAATAAGTGTTGGACTATGGATTATTACCTCTTGGTTACACCTCCATGCAGTTTACTTGATCAAATCCACGTGTCTTCATAAAAAAAAAATCAATTGTGCCATGGTTGTCCTGCCCACATAATTTACATCTAAGCTACACATTTTTAACAGAAGAGGAAGATGTACCTTGGAAGTTGGTTAATTGCTTGGTGAGGGCTGAAATTTGTGCTTGAAGAGTTGTCACCGCGTCAATCAAAATCATCCCCTTCTACTCATTGAATCCTTCCCTACTCCTCTCAATTGCCCACATGCAACTATTTCTTGTCAACTCTTCTGAAACGTCATGAGCTGCAAATATTTTTTTACTTACCAAGAACCCTCATATAGCTGCATCTATATTTCCCCTTGTACTTTGAGTCACTCCGTTATACAATGTTTGTAGCAAGAACCCCCTTAGAAGGTTATGGTGTTGGCAAATTCTTTATAACTTTTTCAAGCTCTGCTAAGCTTCATACAAATGACTCCTTATCACTTTGTTGAAAATTAGTGATCTCTTTAATGATTCGTGTAGTCTTGGTAAAGGGAAAGTACTAAGCAAAGAATGCTTGGGCCAGCTCCTCCTAAATAGTGATTTGCCCTCAATTGAGTGAATTATACCATGCCTTTGCCTAATCCTTTAAACTAAATGGGAACAATCTTAACCTCACAGCATCATTAGACATCATGTTAAACCTAAAGGTGTCATAGATCTCCAAAACGTTAGCAAGATGGGTGCTGGGATCTTCATTGGAGAACCCATAAAATTGCACACTGCTCTAAAGTATGATGAGGAGTGCCAGCTTAATTTCAAAATTATTGGCTTAAACCGCAGGCCTTATAACTCCTTGAGGACTAGAATCTGAGTTTATGAAATCATCAATGTCCTCTCAACTCCTCCTTGTTTTGCTTCTTTTACCATATTCCTCTATAGATTTTCTTGGTGCTTAGCTCTTTTTAGTCTCATCTCTTGTCGATCAATGTCAGAAAAATCTTCGTCAGACCTTCTCTAGCTCCTTATGTTCATACACTTGTAAATACATAAGGAAAGGTATAAAAAAAACTCTTAAATCAAAGTCACCCAAACTAAACAAGATGCTAAACAAAACAATCCCTAGAAACGATAACAAAAACTTGTTTATTGCATAATAAACTACTAGTTTCATGCTCAAAACTACAAGTATACGAGTCGTAACTTACAATAAAAGGCAGATATCAATCCTACGAAGATTGTAGTTAGTCACTACTCAATTTAGGCTTCACTTTGTTTAAGAAACTGATACAAGAAAATTTAAATAGATAAATAAAATGAAAACAAATTAAAGGTAAAAACAAGCAATAATACCAATGTAAAAACTGTAAACTAAAACTTGGAGAAATCAAGATTAAAGAATAGGATTTGTCGTTATCCCTATTTGTTTCCCTCTAGTTTAATTGATTTAATTTATGCTTAGCCCAAGACTTCCTAATATTTTAGCTACCCTCTCTCAAGGTTGAACTAAATCTCACTAATTAAATAAATTATGATTAACTTTGGGATCTCTCAATATGCAAAGACTTTCCTAAACATTCAATTAGATGTGATGCGATCCTGTAGTCAGTATATCAATGTATTGAAATCTCTTCCTAATAAATCAATAACTTGTT
>JAOXYD010225808.1:0-18490 GCA_028565735.1 Pinacopodium congolense
AGAAAACCCCCTATGATGATTTAGAAACTCAGATATGGGTCTTAGCTGCAATCTCCAATTTACAAAACTCAAAAATATAATCAGAAACTCGAAATCTAAGTGTTTGAAGCTTTAGTGTTCAAAGAAAAAGATGAAGAGAGAAGCTAGAGCTTCTCACTCTACAATGATCTGATTACTAGCTAATTGATCCGTGTTATTTGTTGTTTTTGGCTCTATGCAGACTCTAGAAGCCTCCCCTCACATGCTAGAAGACAAGGGAATTGATTGATATCACGCCAAGTTTGAAATCTGCAAGATACCAAGCTGAAATTGTTGACTTATAGCACAACGACACCCTGCCACCTCTACAACGGTGCCCTCTCAAGGTGCCGTTAAAGCTCGACTTCTGCACTCAATAACGGCCCCTTGTTCTTCAACAACGGCACCCTCACCAGGGGGCCGTTTATGGTTAGCACAAAGGGTATTTCTTGATGTTTTGGCTCCAATCTTGATCATTAAGCTCCATTCTGCAAATCAAACATTATAAGGCATCAATTAAACATTTAATCACTGATTTAGAGGTCATAATTCAACAAATTAACTATAAAAATCATATTAATTTGACCCCTATCAATATATATATATATAAATAATAATTCTCAACAACTTTATCAAATTTTCATATTCTATCATTCAATAGTTCATGACAAAATTCATCACATGATCATGTACATATTTTATATGTAAGAACAGCTTGCATATGTTGATATCTTTGATTTATAAAACACTAAATTGCATAAAATTCCCATAGCATAATACTTCCAAATCACATCAATAGAACAACTAACTTTATTTACAATTTTCACAAAATACATATAAAAAATATGTTAACTTTTTAAAAATTCATACAAATCATAATAACTATTTATAAACAAAATTTTCACATAATAGAATCTATTAAAGACTTATTCTTCACTTAAAATTTGGATTATTTACTATTTATGTAGAACTCACAAATAATGCATTTTAAATTCCTAAAATTTATAAAAAAATCATAACATCACATTTTCACATAAAATACAAAATAAGGTATATTCTAAATTAATTCTTATCAGAATTTCAAAAATTCCAAATTCTTATTCTATCTCGATCTTGTTTCCCTCCAACTCGTCTCTAGCGCCTATTTATTAAAAATCTCTATTAAACTAAATAAATAAATAATAAACTCTTATTCATTTTTATAATTTACTAACTATCCTCTAATTTTCCTAAAATTTTCAAATTACTCTAAAATTAACAATTTTCTTGTTTAGCCTTTCAAAAATCCTAAAATTACTAAACTAATCTTAAAATTTTTCTAAAATTCACAATTTAGATTCCCACTCCTATAAAATTACAAATTCACCTAACTTCCCTAATTTTATAAAAGGAGAAAACTAGATGGTCATATACCAATCGTCATCTATAGCCACCCCATGTATAATACAGGAGATGTTTTGGTTAAAACATCTTTATGTTCCCTTTTCCTATATGAGAAATGGCTATATATGATCATGAGTGATGGTTATGTAGCAAAACCCTTTACAGAATTGCCACTAAATTCAAATTTTTTTTCTTTCTCCCATTCCTTTCTCTCTCCTCCTTCCCCTCTCATCACTCTCACTCACATCTCTCTCATCTTCTCCCCTCTTCTCCTCTCCTTTTTTCCTTCTTCTTTTCTTCTCCTCTCTTCCATAGTCATCCCTCTCCTTTTCTTTTCTTTGCCTTTCCACCGCCATTCATCATCCCCCCTCCCCCAACACACACTCTCATGGCTGTCTAGAAATTTCTTCCCCCATTCAACACTCTTTTCATATTTCTAATACCTAAAACCAACATTAAACTCACCTTAGGAATCACCAATAGCCACAGGGTAATCTACTTGGATGATGATTAAAGGGCTTGTTTAGAAAAAACTCTTGAAAATTAGAAGAGAGAAGGAAGGTTAGGCTTGATATAGTTGACGGTTGAGTTAGCGGAAAAGAAAAAAAAGTTTAAAAAAATTTAAACCTAATTTTTTATGTTGGGTTTTATGGGTTAGGTCGAGTTTAATGAGCTTTGTGTTTGGTTTAGGGTTTTAAAATATGTGATTTATAGTTCCTCCTCCTAAAAGAAATTTTGTCCTCAAAATTCAATCACACATACTTGAATTTGCAAAAAAATAAAGATATTTTCATCATACATCCTCTTCCACTTCCATATGGCTTCTCTCAAAGATCGATGATGGCTCCATAATACACACTATAAGTATCTGTTTCCTCCTTAATTGTCTAATTTCCCTCTTTAAAATCTTAATTGGCTCTTCTTTATAAGTTAAGTTTGTAGCCAATTTAATCCTCGGTTCAAGTATGACATAACTTTGGTCTGAACAATACCGTCTCAACATAGACACATGAAAAACATCATATATTTGAGATAACTTTAGAGGTAAAGCTAACCTGTAAGCCAAAGGACCATCTCATTAAACTATCTCATACGGTCCAATATACCTGGGACTTAACTTTCCTTTTATACCAAATCACATTATGCCTCTCTATTGTGACATTTTTAGAAATATCTTATCACTTACCTCATACTCTATCTCACGTCCATGTCGATCTGCATAATTTTTCTGGTTATCCTATGTAGCTTTGAAACACTGCTTCACCACCTCAATCTTCTCTATACCTTCTTAAATCAATTCTAGCCCATCTAAAATCCTAGCACCCTAACATCCTAACATACTAGATCTTTTCACCATCTTCCATACAACACTTTAGAAGGCATCATCATGATACTGAAGTGATAACTATTATTATAAGTAAATTTCATTAAAGGTGAATATAAATACCAATCTTCTTTAAAATTTAATACATATGCCCTTATCATACCTTCTAATGTCTGAATAGTGCACTCAGGTTGACCATCAGTTTGAGGGTGAAAAGCTACACTCAAGTTTAGTTTAGTACCTAACGCTATTTGTAAACTAGTCCAAAACCAATATGTAAATCATAGGTCTCGATATGAAACTATAGATATTGATACTTAATGTAACCTCACTGTCTCATCTGCATATAATCTATCTAGCTTATCTAATGAATCTATCTGTTGAATTGGAAAGAAGTGGGTAGACTTGGTTATTCTATTTATAATAACTCAAATTGAATCATGCTTACGTTGGGTTTTAGGTTAGGCTACCATAAAATTCATAGTAATTCTCTCTCATTTACATGATGGTATTGATAAAGGTCTCAATTTATCTACTGGAGCTAGCGCTCAACCTTAACTTGTTGATAACTTAGGCACTTAACTATAAAATCTGCCACATCTTTCTTTATAATTAACCCCCAATAATAAGGTCTCAAATTTTGACACAATGAGCCTCTTTTAGATCTTGCTCTCGTAAACTATCTACATCTGGCACACACATTTGGGCTCCCATCACCATCACTCAATTTGGTCTCACTGAAAAATTAGATTTCTTTTCTTATTGTATTGTTTATATCATTCTTTGCAAATATGGAGTTCAAGTTTACACCTTACCAATTCAATCACTTAAATCAATTTGAATATGTAAAGTAAACATCAATTCTTCTCCATCATCAACCTCCAACTTAGCATCTAAAGCTCTTATCTCTACTAACGGTGTCAAACTTCTTTCACTTAAGTTGGCTAAAGCCCCTAAATTCTTTCTGTTTAAGGTGTTTGCTACTATATTCACCTTTCCTAGATGATAGTCAATAATGCAATCATAATCTTTTAATAGCTCTATCCATCTTTTGACCTCAAATTTAACTCCTTTTAAGTCAGAATATATTTCAAGGTCTTATAATCAGTGAGAACTCAAAAAATCTCTCTATACAAGCAATTTCTCCAGATTTTCAATGCATGTATTATAGCTGCTAATTTCAAATCATATGTGGGGTAATTTGCCTCATGAGTACTCAATTAACGGGAGGCATAAGCTATTACTTTTCCGTTCTGCATTAATACGCATCCCAATCCTAACCTTGAGGCATCATATATATCTTAAAATCTCCACCACTTGTTGGTAACACTAAGATAGGACGAGATATCAATCTCTTTTTCAACTCTTTAAAGCTCTCCTGACATCGATTAATCCACTGAGAAAGAATTCCCTTCTTTAGTAACTTTGTCAATGGACTAGCTATTATTGAAAAACTCCCAACAAATTTTCTATAATATCAGTCAGTTCCAAAAACTTCTGATCTCTATTGTGCTTTTTGGTGGATCCCACTCTATAATTGCTTTCACCTTTACAGGATCTGACTTTACACCCTCTTTGGATATAACATATCCCAAGAACGCAACGTGCTCAGTCCATAACTCACACTTAATTTGGATTATAATTGCTTCTTTTTCAGAATCTATAATATCATTCTTAGATGATTTTCATGCTTTTCCTTACTTTTGAAATATACTAATATATCCTCTATGAACACGATAAAAAAACAATCTAGATACTTCTGAAAGGTTCTGTTCATCAAAGCTATAAAAGTAGCTAGAGCACTTGTGAGTTCGAATGGAATAATTAAAAATTCATAATAATCATACCATGTTCGAAAATTAATTTTAGGTATATCTTGCTCTATTATTTGCAACTGCTAATATCTAGACCTCAAGTTAACTTTCTAAAAGACTGTAGATTCTCTCAACTGATCTATTAAATCATCAGTTCAAGGCAAAGGATATTTATTTTTCACTGTCACCCGATTTAACGGTCGATAATCAATGGATAATCTTATGCTAATATCCTTCTTCTTCACAAACAAAACTATAGCTCCCCAAGGTGAAGTACTAAGTCTGATAAAACCTTTTTTCAACAACTCATCCAATTTCCTTTTTAACTCATATAAATTCATAGACACCATACTGTAAGGTGCAATAGATATAGGACCAACCCCAGGTAATATCTTAATAATGAAATCAACCTATTACAAAGGTAGTAAATCTAATAAGTCATCAAGAAATACTTTTGAAAACTCTGTAACCAGTAGTATCCCCTCCAACCCAAGACTTATTTCTCTTGTGTCTACTACATGACCCAGGTATGCATTACATCCATCTAATATTAGCTATCTTGTTGTTACTACTAAAATAATACAAGCCGACAACTTTTTTAGTTCCCCCACGAACATAACCTTCGACTTACTCGAGTGCTTAATCGTCATTTCCTTAATGTCATAGTCAACTGCTGCCCCATGTTATGTTAACTAGTTTATACCCAATATTGTATCAAACTCCCTTAAATTCATCAAAATTAAGTTTGTAGGCAAATCTATCTCTTCAATCTTCATTGGGCTCACTCTCCTCACATTGCTCACTATCACACTCTTCCTTGCAGGTAAATGAACCCTTAAGTCATACTCTAAAGAACTAATTTCACTCAAATTTTTTGACATAAAATTAGATGTAATATAAGAATGTGTAGATTCATGATCAAATAATGAGTGTGCCTTAACATAAATAAAGAACTCATACCTGATATCACACCATTAACTGTAAGTGTCTCCTCTCTACTCATGTTATAAACTCTGGACTATATCTGAGATGAAGTTGATGATGTCTCAATACTGTTGTTCATAACTTCATATCCCCCATTGCCAACATCTCGATCCCTACCTTTACCTTTGCTAGCTCCTTTACCATTACTTATTGAATCACTCTATTCCTATACAACATCCCCAATCACAACACCTGAACCTCCCAAAGTAGGACAATCTTTCTTAAAGTGCCCTCTGTCTCTGTATATATAACATACTTAATCAGCTCCACTGGGTCTCCAACATGTTGATGAATGGAATCTCCCATAAGTTTGGCACCCATGGCCTAAACCAAATCCCCTAGAAAATGATCCTCCTAATTTTTTATTCGATCCCTTACCGGATCCAATCTAAGGTGAACTGAAAGTAATGTAGGTCGTAGCCCATTTACTGAATTCCCCAAATTTATTGAAATTTGTGGAACTACTACCTCTAGATACTGCACAATCCCTGTGATAATTGCTTCTCCCAATTGACTTTGTATACCCTAATTTCTTCTTGATAGGTTGAGTAGGCTCACCTTTAGTATCAGTCTGCTTCCTCTTCATCTCATTTCCTATCTTTTCTTGGTTCACTATCTCCTCCATCTTAAGTGTAGCATTAAGTAGTCTTTTAAAATCAGTAATTCCTTCACTAAGTCCCTTTTTAGTATCGATTCAAAGTCTCTACTCAAAACAATAGCATCGATCCTTTGAGTCTGCCACAACTTCAGGAGTATACTTTGACAATGTAGCAAAACACCTCTCATAGACTACCACTGACATTTCCTCAGTTTGTACCAAATCCATGAACTCTTTTTTTTTTTTATGTCTTTGTAAATCTATAGCCTGTACTTATCATTAAATTCCTTCTAAAATTCCTTCCATGATATTACACATGGTGCGTAAGTTCTCTCCATCGATTGCCACCAGATTAGTGCATTACCTTGAAGTAGTGATGTGAAATAATGAAGGCGCTTCTCATAAGTACAATCCAATTTGTTTAGAACCACTTCTATATGATGCTACCAAATTTTTGTCTCTTTTGGATCAACAGTATCCATAAATTTCTTAGCCCCTAACTTTCTGAGGCACTTTAAGTTACAGTTTATCTTAGAAACCTTTGAAGCAAGTGGTGGCAGTACTTGGGTCTGAGTCTGAGCTTGGACCTACATCATCATTTGAAAAAATTGCATAAATTGAGGTGATATTTCCATTGGAGGTGTAAATCCCATCAAATAAAAACCCTAAAACCCAACTCAAAGATAGAATCCTACCCACCTAAAACTCGACCCATAACGTAATACTAGGTTTATTATTTGATTTTGTTTCCTCATCTCCTTCCCAACAAAAATCGTGACCCTCCTTTTATTCTTCTTTCTATTTTTCCCCTGCAACTATAAAAATCTCATACTTCTTTCAAGTTTTTTAAGATTTGATCATCATCTAGCATCCCCAAGTTGTCTAAAGGTGAGTTTAAAGCTTTGGTTGTTATGATTAGGATAGGATTTTTGAATTTAGTGAATTTGGAAAAAGGCTAGCGGAAAGGGAGAAGAAGAAGAAGAAGAAAGAGAAAATAAGAAAGAAGAAGAGAGGAGGAAAAAAAGAAAAGAAAAAGAGGGGAGATGAGAGGAGGAAGTTGAGAGAGAGAGACATAGAGAGAGAGAGAGAGAGAGAGAGAGAGGGTAATCAAAGAAAAAAATAATAATGGTAGAATTGTAATTTTAGAGAATATGGGTAGAAATTGAGATTTTTGAAGATGTATTTAAAGAATTTTAGAGGGTTAGATGAGAAACATATAAATTTTATAGTATTTTAAAAATTTAGGAAAAATTTAAAATATTTAGCAATTAAAAAAATTAGAGTTATTATTTATTTCATTTAAGGTAATCGAGATTTTTAAATAATAGGTGTTGAAGATGAATTTGAGAGGGACGAGACTAGGACAAAGTAGAAATTCATAATTTTCAGAGTTCAGGTAAGGGTCAATTAGCATATACCCAAATTTTGTATTTATGTGAAATTTTGATATTTTGTTTATTATTGAACTTTGATAACTTAAAATTTTTTATTATGTGAATTTTGTGTAAAGATGAATATTATGATTTTTATGTGAATTGGGGAAAAAGAATTTCTTTTCATAAGGATCTTGTATAATTATGTGAATAATGTGAATTTTTTTGTGAATTATGAGAATAATTTGTGATTATGTGAAAATGTGTGTATGATCATGTGATGTATTATATAAGAAGTTAATAAAATTTTGAGATATGAAGAATTTTTTTTAAATTACGAGAATTATATTATGAATATGACTTTTTATGGATAAAGGTTCTGATTATGTCACAAATAAAATTTTGTGTGAATTATTGATAATGACATATGATGGTCTGGTATAATATATTGAGTTGGTGGAATGTTAAGAGGAATATAAAAAGAATTTAGTTAGCTTGCCTAGATGAATTATACTTGATGATCGTAATTTGAGATAAGATTGATTTTGACTATTTGACATGCGTTGGGGTACTCCGGTAGTGGGAATACTTAGGATGCTTCTAATAGTGGGAAGTATTATGTATAATTTATTATAATGAGACCAAGTATTCTAGCAGTGAGAATATCCAGATACTTCTAGTAGTGGAAAGTATCTTGTTTGGCCTATTTACCGACTAACTATTGAGTATAACTCTGCTAGAGTAAGCGAATCCTTTAAAATTTAGAAAGAATTGAGTTAAGAACTAGAAATAGAACACCTTTTTGGAGGTGATTTATGATTAAATGGAATTTAGGTATATGATGACATGAGCTTATACTGCAAATATGAGATAATATTTTGATATAATGTATATATATCAATGTTTATTTTATATATGCGAATTTGAATGATATATGATGGGTATATTCTAATTCTCTTATTGAGTTTACACTTTATTTCTTACTTGCTAAATTTTTTAGGGGAAAGTCAATAGAACTTCATAAATTTAAATTTTAAGTTGGGCTTAAGTGGATTATTCAGGTGGGTTAACTTGTCGTAACACTATACAAGAGTTAGTTTTTAGATAAATTATTATTATAATTCAATCATTTAATTTCTTTACAAAATAGTTGAGGCTGATGGAACTATCGGATTGATTATTGGATTTATTGACATTGTTTATTGAGATTTTAGTTAATGAGTATTTTCTTTTAGTTTAAGTTGTTTTTGAATTATGATTTGGTTGTAATGAATGGAAGGAATTGAAATTTGGAGAAATGTGAAGTTAGGGTTTTGTATTGGTTTGAGAAGTTGAATTGAAGAATTATGGCTTGTGAATTAGGAATTTGTTTGTAAATTTGAAATTGAGAATTTGATAGGAAGGAGCATCATATTAAGTGGTATCAGAGCGGATCAATGTTTCGAGGGTGAGAAAGTGTACTGATTGTGTAAATATTTATCTTATAGGATGGTGTCTAATGATGCAATTGCTGACCAAGAAATCATAGGGAAGAGTTAGTTAACTCTATTTATACTCCAATGGCATCTGAGCAAGCTATTCAAGAGGAGAGTCAATAAGAGGAGAAGCATATTAGGGGCCTGCAGGAGTGAGGATAGGACTGACTATAGTAGCTGGTGGGATGTTTATGATGAAGATAGTACCCCAATTTATGCAGTTCTTTTAGATGATAATGTAAGCTCAGGCTCAGAACCAAAGTCAGGCCCAAACTCAAGTGCCAACTACTATTCTGGCTCAAGTACTACCACCTGCATCTAAGATACTAGAAGTTGATCCAAATTTTGAGAGACTTAGGAGAATGAGAGCTACAAAATTCATTCGTATTATGGACTTAGAAGAGGTAGATACTTGGTGAGAGAAGACCAGGAGGATTTTAAATAGGTTGAGGTGCACATCAGAAAGACTTTTGGAGTATATCACTTCCCTATTTGAAGGCTTTGTTTTGACTTGGTAGGAGTCTATAGAGTGATCTCACAGACCTAGGGTAGTGATATGGGAAGAATTTTAGAGGGAGTTTAATGATAAGTTCAAATCACGGATTTATAAAGATAAGAAGAAGAAAGAGTTTACGAATTTAATACAGACTGATGAGATGCTAGTAGCTGATTATGAGGTATGTTTTTTTGTGTTATCTAAGTATGCTCCTAAAACAGTAGTAGATCCAGAAGATTGGTCTCATCGTTTTGAGCAGGGACTATGGTCCAAAATTCAAATGGGGCTTGGTAAAAGAATTACTGATTTCAAGAGATTATTGGTAGTTGCACTTAGAATAGAGGAAGTACACAGTCAAGAAAAAATGAGACAAGAAATGAAGAGGAAGCAATCTAACTACAAGGGAGAGTCTAATCAATCTAATAGGAAAAAATCAGGGTATATAGGTTCTATAGAGAGAAATAATCATCAAAGACGTGGGGGTGATGTTTAGAGGAGCTAATTGTAACTTCAATAGATCTATGAGTTCTGACAAAGGAGGTGAGAGCCACAGTACTTTTGGCTCACCATTAGTTGGGTCTTGTAGGGGATCTGGTTTAGGCTGTGGGTATCAAACTTATGGTATATATTACTTAAAATCATGTTGGGATCTAGTAAAGATGACGGGATATGTTATGAATGTGGAGTTAAAGGACATTTCGAAGAGACTATCTTCCTCTAAAGGGTACATATGTCATGACTAGAGGTTCTGTACAGGGACAGAGTGGTACAGGAGGTAGTGGTAGAGGAGCAGGTGAAGGCAGAGGCAAAGGCAGAGGTACGAGTAGTGGAGGAGTTCTAAAAAATCCTATTGGGATGTTATCAGCTTCATCTAAGACACAGGACAGAGTTTACAACATGACTAAAGAAGAAGCTCCAACAACCAATGACATGATATATGGTATGATTTCTTTACATGATATTATGGATTACGTGTTGATTGATCCAGGATCTACATATTCTGAGGTATTAATTGATTCAGGATCTACACATTCTTATATTGCATCAAAGTTTGCTTCTAAAGTCCTAGGTGAAGTCAATTCACTAGGGTATAACTTGAGAGTTCACCTACCAGTAGGGGAGAGTGCGATAGTGAATTGGAGAGGTAGAGTTACCTGTAGGTTTGATTGTGATACATTTGAGAGAGTTTGAAGTGATTTTAGGTATGGATTAGCTAGTCCAGCATAATGCAGTGGTGGATTGTTACACCAAAGAAGTAACAATGGAATACTATGAAAACTCAAAAGTAGTGTTTGTAGGAGAACGAAAGGTGGCCTTACATGTGTTATTTTAGTAGTAACAAGTAGACAATTGATTCTAGAAGGAAGTGAAGCATTCTTGGATTATATAATAAATACGAGAGAGACAAATCTTTAGTTGAAGGGACTACCAGTGGTGAAAGAGTTTTCAAAAGTATTTCTAGATAATTTACCAAGTTTACCACCTCAATGAGATGTAGACTTTACAATTGACACATTACATGGAGTTGCTTCCATATCTATTACACCTTACAAGATGATCTTTGTGGAGCTACAAGAATCGAAAAAGCGGTTGGAGGAATTGTTAGAAAAGGATCTATTAGTCCTAGTACGTCATCTTGGAAAGCTCTAATGTTGTTTGTAAAGAAGAAGGATGAGAGTATCTGGCTTTGTGTAAATTATAACAGTTAAACATGGTGACAGTAAAGAACAAGTACCCATTACCAAGAATAGATGATTTATTAGATCAGTTGAGGGGAGCAGTCATCTTTTTTAAAATTGATTTGAGATCATAATACTGACAATTAAGAATAGCTAAATCAGATATACCTAAGAATGCTTTTTGGACTTGGTATAAGCATTATGAATTTCTAATTATGCCTTTTGAATTATTACTGCACCAGCTACATTCATGAAATTAATGAACATGATTTTTTCAAGAGTTTTTGGATTAATTTATGATAGTATTTATTGATGATATTTTGGTGTATTTGAGGAGTTGAGAGGTGCATGAATATCATTTAAAAGCTGTATTACAAATCTTAAAGGAGAAACACTTATATGCCAAGCTTAGTAAATGCGAGTTTTGAATAAAATAAGTGGTTTTCATTGGGCTTATTGTGTCGTGAGAGAGAGTGATGCCCGATCTTGCGAAGGTGAAGACTATAATGGAATGGAAGCCACCAAAGAGTGAAACAAAGATTAGAACTTTCTTAGAATTGACTGGATACTATAGAAAGTTTATAGAGAGTTCTTAGATAATAGCTAATTCATTGACGAAGTTACTGAAGAAAGGGGTTCATTAATCATTGAAATGAATGATGTCAGGAAAGCTTTGCTGAATTAAAGAGAAGACTTACATCTAGTCCCACCTTAGTATTGGTAACGAGTGCTGTAGGCTTCGAGGTATACATGGATGTTTCAAAATTGGGTTTGAGATGTGTTTTGATGGAAAAATGGAAGGTCATAACTTATGGCTCCCAATAGTTTGGGACTCATGAGATGAATTACCCTACATATGGCCTGGAGTTAATAGCAATTATAGATGCATTGAAGATCCAAAGATATAACTTATATAGGAAACTTTTCGGATTCTTACAGATCATAAAAGTCTAAAATATATTCTGACTTAGAAGGAATTGAAATTAAGACAAAAGAGATGGATCGAACTATTAAAAGATTATGATTGTATTATAGATTATCATCAAGGAAAGACAAATGTAATAGTTAATACTTTAAGTAAAAAGAACTCGGGTATATTAACCAGTTTGAGTGGAGGTAGTGTGGCACTACTAGTAGAGATGAGAGCTTTGCATGTGAAGTTGGCAGCAGATGATATAACTGGTTTGATGGATACTTTATCTATTCAGACTGATTTGATTAATTGCATTAGTAAGGCACAAAATCAGGATCCATATTTACAAAGGATGCTGGAGAAGATCCAGTAAGGAATGAAAGAGAACTTTTCTGTGAGACCAAATGTAATGTTGGTAATGGGGACTCAGATGTGTGTACTAGAGGTAGACAGTTTGCGAGAGGAGATATTAAAAGAGGCATATTGTATACCTTATGCGATGTATTATAGTATAACCATGATGTATCAAAATTTAAGATCTTACTATTGGTGGCCAACCATGAAAAAGGACGTGGGGCATTTTATAGTTAAATGCCTGGAGTGTCAGCAGGTTAAGGTTGAACATCAGGCTCCAGCTAGTAAATTGAAACTTTTATCGATTCCAACATAGAAATGTGAGAAAATTACTATGAATTTTGTAGTATCTTTGCTTAAAACTCGACATAAGCATGATTCAATTTGGACTGTTGTAGATAGATTGATCATGTTTGCTCATTTCTTGCGAATCTAGCAAATAGATTTACTGGATAAGTTGGCTAGAATATATGTGAATGAGATAGTGAGGTTACATGGAGTGCTAATATCCATAGTTTTAGATCAAGATTCTCAGTTTATATTTCGATTCTAGACTAGTTTGCAGATAGTGAAAGAAACTAAACTAAATTTAAGTATAGCTTTTTATCCACAGATAGATGGGCAATCTGAGCACACCTTTCAGACATTAAAGAACATGATGAGAGCCTGTGTATTAAATTTTGAAGAAGATTAGGATTTTTATTTATCTTTGATGGATTTTACTTATAGTAATAGTTATCACTTCAGTACTGGGATGACATCTTTTGAGGCCTTTATAGGAGACGATGCAAATATTCAGTGTGTTGGGATGTTTAAGATACTAGGATACTAGAGGAGCAAGACTAATTCAAGAGACTATATTGAAGATTGACGTGATAAAGAAATCTCTAAAGGCTGATCAGGATAGACAGAAGTGTTATACAGATCAATATAAATGTGAGATGAAGTGTGAGGTCGGTGACACGATGTTTTTGAAAGTGTCACCTTGGAATGGCATAGTATGATTTAGCAAAAAAGAGAAGTTAAGGCCCAGGTATATTGGATCATATGAAATAGTTCAGGGGATTGGTCAATTAACTTACCGATTGACTTTACCACCAGAGTTGTTTCAGCTACATAATGTTCTTCATGTATCGATGCTGAGACGATATTGGTCAAATCCAAATCATGTTATACTTGAACTAGAGATTGAAGTGGCTACATATTTGACTTACAAAGTGGAGTCAATTGAGATTATAGAGAGGGAGATCAAGCAATTGAGAAGATAGATACCTATGATACGTGTTTTATGGAGTCATCATCAATCTTTAAGAGAAACCACGTGGGAGGTGAAAGAGGATATGCAATGATGACATACTCATCTTTTTGAAAATTCAGGCCTGTTACTAAATTTTGAGGAAAAAATTTCTTTTAGGAGGGAAGAATTGTAAAACTCATCAAATAAAAACCCCAAAACCCAACCAAAAAATATAACTCAACTCGGTAATAGAAAGTATCTTGTATAGTTTATTATAATAATACTTCTACTAGTGGGAAGTATCCTATATAATTTATTATAATGAGACCTGATATTCTGGTAGTTGGAATACTTAAAATGCTTCTGGTAGTGGGAAGTATCCTGTGTGATCTGTTTGCTAGTTGATCATTGAGTATAATTCTATTAGGTTCAGCAACATCCTTATGTAAGCCCTAAAGGCATTCAAAGGAGGGACGAATTGAGTATTAAAAAAACTTTATTGCAGAATTAAAACTTAACACTGAACCAATTTGATTTAATGAGATATGCAAGGGTAAATGCAAAAATAATAACACACAATACGATAAGTAAAGGGAGTAGAGAAGAGAGGATAAGGCACATAATTTGTTAAAGAAATTCACTTACCCCAAAGATAGGCTACGTGTCATCTCTAACTACTTGTTGGATAATGTTATTTTACTAATTAAAGTAAAAACAATTACAATTATTTTTTAGGCAAAGAGTAGTCTTTACAATCAATCTTTTTCTCGGTAAAGATTAGCCTCTATACAATAATCTTTTCTAGGCACAGAGGAGCCTTAACAATCCAATCTTCTGAGGCAAAGAGGAGACTTTCCAATCATCTTGTGAAAGGTGAAGAGTAACCTTAATCTTTATATGGCAAAGAGAAGCCTTAACACACTTAACTAACCTGACAATGCAAATATCCCCTTTTTAGTAACTAAGGACATGTATGAATGTGTTTCACTTAAGGCACAATCAAATTAAGGACTCCAATGCTTTTAGTAATTGAATGAATGAACAATCACATAAATGATAGACTAAACAAGCTTAATATGGTAGATTTAATGCACATAAAAACTTGTATGATAATGAAACACAATATGAATGATTTACGTAATCTAAATTTTGACAGATTTGATAGACAAGAAAATTAATATTTCTAAACAATCAAATAAGCCTCTTAAAATTCAATTAAATATTCCATAATACTCCTAAGACTTAAAGAAAATAGAAAATTATAATTTGAAAGCAAATAAATCAAATTTGAATACTCAAATATATGTATGAAAGCAATCATATGAAATCTAGATATATTTGAGCAGTCTGCAAAAAAAATGAAACACAACAAGCCTATATACCTAGAACTTATTTATATAATACAAATATGCAGTTAATACAACAACAGAAAAATAGTGACAATTTAGGCGTATCTGTAAAACGATTTTTAAACCAACTCAAATAGCCTTAAAAAATTCGAAACAAAATTTTAACACACTATAGAACACTTGAAAAATCATAAAAATATTTTTTTCACTATTTTAGAAATTGATTAAGAAGCCCATAAAAACTTTAAAAATTGTGACAAATAATTTTGGACAGATTCAACACTTCTGAAGATAACAGAATTTAAACTCAAGAATTAATCTTCAAAAAATTGAAAAAAAAAAATCACACACCTTCTACAATCATTAAGAAAACAGAAAAATACAAAGTCAGAATTTTTAAAATATATTTAGGTATTGAAAATCAATATTTAATATAGATCAGAACAAATAGAAATATATTTAGTATGTTTAAGAGTTTATGCTCCAATATATCAATATAATCACTTTGCAAATTAGAAACTATGATCAATCACAATCATGCACACCTATTCTAACAGAAAACACAAAATTTCACAATTAACCAAATAAATTTAAGATGATAGGGATAAAGAAAAATCGAAACAGTGCAGAAAAAGATGGCTTGGAGAGATTATAGAAGTTGATCTATCAATTTCTTTAGAGCTAGAAAACTTTAGTTGAGAGTTTGGAGAGGTCTAGGAGGCTGATAGGGTTTGTTCTGTGACTGCATGCATTTTTTATTAAACGTTTTAGGGTTTATCCTGATTTAATTCTAAATAAGGAAATATAGAAATTTTGGAGCGAACTTTTAGTGATATGTCTTCTTAAAGCTTCAATCAATAATTTGAGTGCTTAAAAAATGAAATAAAATTCTAGTACACTCTTAAGACTTAAGGCAAAATGTTTATGATAATTTTAAAGTAATAAAAAATGATTTAGGTACTGAAAAATCAGATTGAATAATGATAATTCAAATATGGATAGGTTTGAGGTATATCAACAAAAGGGCGTAAACTAAATGAATTTTAATTATAAAAATGCAAACAAACTGCTAAGCAATTCTTAAAACTATCCAGACATTGAATAAGAGTTCAAACAAGATTTAAAAAATAATTTTAGACCATATGAATAATAAAAATGATTTGATAACTATGTTATGAAAGTTTATATCACTTTTAAAAATTTTGTACAATGTATGATCGAAATTGAGCCCCTAGGTCAATTGTACAATAAGTAAAACTTAAAATTAAATGTAAGATACCCTAAATAAGGCCTTAGTACTTCCATATGTTTTGTTCTTCCTTTAGCTTCATATTAGCCTTTCAATCTTCAAGCTTTACAAGTGGAATCATCTTGAAATAATCTATATTTGAAGTTCACTATGTAAACTCAAATCATTAGTAATAATGATGTTTTGTTATCATGAAAACAAAGATTGGAACCTCCCTTTGTTTAACAATCTCCCCCTTTTTTATGATGACAAAACACGTGATATCATAATGGAAACAAAAACATTTCAAGATGGCAAATTCATAACGCATATTGTCAATCATGCAAAACTAATGCTCACCCTTAGTTAATGCATCAACTTTTTAAGGCTCCTCCTCAATAAATGCAATCCACAAGGAAGTATAATATTACATACATTTCCCCCCTTTTTGACATCATCAAAAAGAGTGAAAAGAACTTTAAGAAAGAGGGTCAAAGCTGTCATAAACATAGATTAATTAAATGGATAGACCATCAATCATGCCTAATTCTCTCCTTATCATGCAAAACCTATCATCATACATTGTTTTAGTGAATATATAGGTTAATTGGTGGTATGTGTCAACAAATTTTAATTCAATATCACCATTATGCACATGATTTTTTATAAAATGATGCCTTATCTCAATATGTTTAGTTATTAGATGTTGAATTGTTTCTTGGTTAGGCAAATGGCACTAGTGTTATCACACCTAATAGGTATCTTTGTTATTTCCAGCCATAATCTTTAAGTTGTTACCTAATCCAAAGAATTTGTGCACAACAACTACTAGTTGCTACATACTCGGCTTCAGCTGTAGATAAAGCTAATGAATGTTGCTTTTTACTAAACCATGAAACTAATGCATGACCTAGAAATTAACAAGTACCATATGTGCTCTTTCTGTCCAGTAAACTACTAGAATAATCAATATCTGAACAGCCACCTAACTCAAATAATGCATTTCTGAGATACCAAAAATCTAAAGATGATGAACATGTCAAATATCTCAAAATTCTTTTAATAGTTAATAAGTGAGACTCTCTAGGATTTGACTGAAATTTAGCACAAAAGCATACACTAAACGTGATATTGGGTCTACTAGTAGTCAAATTTAATAAGCTATCAATCATACCTCGATATTGCTTGATATCTACTGGCTTACCCTCTTCATCTTTGTCTAAAGTTGTGGTGATAGATATTGGTGCGCCTAATGGTTTTGTTTGACTCATTCCAAATAGCTGGAGTAGCTCTTTGGGTACTTCGCTTAGCTGATCAAGACTCTATCCTTCATTTACTTGATTTGGAGTCTGAGAAAGAAGTTTAGCTCGCTTATCATGTTCATCTCGAATTCCCTACTCATAATTTTTGCAAACTCTTGACATAAAATATCATTAGTACCACAAAATATAATATCATCCACATATATTTACACAAATAATAAATCATCATTTTCTTTCTTTATAAACAAAGTAGTATCAAATTTTCATTTATCAAATCCATTTTGAAAGAGAAAAGAACTTAATCTATCATACCATACTCTAGGAGCTTGTTTTAAATTATACAAAGCTTTAATAAGTTTATAAACATGCTTAGGTGTATCATGATTTTAAGAACCAGGAGGTTGTCTTACGTATACCTCCTCTTAAATAAAACCATTTAAAAAGTACTTTTAACATCCATTTGATAAAGTTTAAAACCCATATAAGAAGTAAAAGTAAGCAACAATCTAATAGCTTCTAGCCTTGCAAGGGGTGGAAAGATCTCTTCATAATCTATCCCTTCTTTTTGGCTATACCCCTTTGCTACAAATCTAGCTTTGTTTCTAACAATGTTTCCATCTTCATCAAACTTATTCCTAAAGACCCACTTAGTACCAATAATTTGATGATCATTAGGTCTAATTACTAAGGTCCACATTTTGTTTCTTTCAAACTGGTTCAACTTTTCATTCATGGCTAAAGTCCAACTCTCATCATCTAATGCTTGATCTATGGTTTTAGGCTCTATGTTGGAAACGCCATATGAGATAAATCTCTAAGGTTTAACCTCGTTACTACTCCTCTTCCTACTTCACCTATGATTTGGTTAGGGGGATGGTCTTTCTTAAATCTCCACTCTCTGGTAAGCTCTTATCTCTCCTAACCTTATTTGGTTTAATAATTGTCTCATAGGGTAAAAGTTGGGTATCTAAGGTGTCTTCTTTAAGCTCTTCCAACCCTAAAT
>JAOXYD010225817.1:0-18489 GCA_028565735.1 Pinacopodium congolense
GCCTAAGTGAGGAGTTGAGCCTATATGACTCTATTCCAAAGTCATTTCATTTTTTTGTGTGTGATAGTCTCATAAGAAACCCACAATAATCTTATTTTCTAATAGATGAAGAGAAACCTAATAAAATCTTCCTTTAGGATGAAGAGTAATCTTTAATCAAAATCTCAAAAACAACCTCAATACTTAAGCCCCAACTTAGCTTAAGTCAAGATCAATACCATAAATATAATCACTATATCTTACTTGGTAAAAAACAATATGCAATAGCTCAATGAATGAATGTAACTCCTGATGCTCACAAATAAACTCTTTCATTCTTTTAATATTTCACAACCAAACCATAACTCATTCAAATCATCTATAGAATTTAATAACTATTATAACATTTATTTATAAACTTACCAAGTTTAAAAGCCCATTAGAAACACATCTTAATTAAGGGCTATCATTGTAGGATAAAAATTATAGAATTTGGTTGTGTTAGAAAGGTGCCTCTTTTCCATAAAACGATTATTGTAAGGGTTATTTTTCACCCTCTTTGTGAAAAGCAAGATTGATAGGTTCTTTTTGGCCTTAGAATCAAGATTGTTTGTTGCATAGGTTCCTCTTAGCCTTAGAATCAAGATTTTTGGATAGGTTTTCTCTTGGCCTTGAATCAAGATTGTGTAATGGTTCCTCTTGGCCTTGAATCAAGATTGTTGTAAAAGGTTCCTCTTGACTTTTAACCAAGATTGTTGTTAGTGAATTTCCAATAAATAGTTGGAGAGAGGATGTAGTCTATCTTTGGGGTAGGCAAACCTCTATAAATCTTGGTGTTCCTTCTCTTCCCTATCTCTTTTATATTTGTGCATTTGTGTTTGATTTATTATGGTTTGAATTTGATTGATTTTGACATAAGAATTGACGTTCTATATATGTTGAATTTGTGGTTAAAGATTTCATATTGTTTAAATTGGCATAAGGTGTTTAAAGTATTTCATTTCCGCAAGAATTTGTAAACACCAAATTCACCCCCTATTAGGTGTCATAGGGTTAACAATACCAATTACTAAGCATTATTTATTCTTTTTCATACCAAATGTTTTAAAACCAATTTTTATGAAAGAATTCACACAAATTATGATAAAGGGGTTCATAAGAATTCAATTATTATGAAATAAATCACAAGATTGACAAAAATTATATATAATTTCACATGAGTTTTAGGTGACCTACCATCAATCATTTCTAATTCTCCTAATCATACAAAAATATTTCCAATTTACCTATCTTTCTCCTAAATTTGTATGATATTTTAAAATTACTCCACCAAACCTATCCATCGTTATGAAGGGGATTTAAATTCATAGTATGCATTAAAAAAACAATGTTAATATGACAAACACAATTCATAAGTACAAACAACATTCAAATAGCAACTCCTATGCAAAAAATCTAATATTAAAAAATATGCCTTTAAACATGTGGAAAAAAAAAGAAAGATACCAAATGATGTACTCCCACCAAATTTATTTATCATGTAAAATTCAGTGGTTAAGCAAACACAATAAAGCATGCCAAGGGGTTAAACATCTTTTTTATCTATACTCCTTCTAAAAAATATTTTTGTAACTCCCCTTTTTATAAAACAAAAATTCTATCATAATGGAAGAGCATACATGCAAGATACATTTCTTTAAAACCTATAAGGGAAAAATGCTCATGAAAATAATGTTTCAAAACATGTATCAATTTTAAAAATCATTCTATTTACTCATGCAATAGCTCTTAATGGATCATCATAGGCAAATAAATCTTTCTGCCCAAAATGTATGTAAAACTAAAGTTCTCAAATATTATTAATTTAAAATCAAATATATATACCTGCTTTATATATCACTAATTGTTACAAATTAAATTATTGCCTCATTTTATACTCCTCACTTGGTTTAACAATGTATTTGCTTTCTTAGTTCATGTGAAGACTCTTGGTGAAATTTTCTTTTCAACTTATTATTAGATGTATGATTTATCCCTTCCTTATTTGAAGTTTATTTGATACCATATTGACCTAAAAAAAAAGAACTCAACATTTTCTAGCTACCTATATGAATTAGGGTAACCCTTAGAGTTAGCCATTATACATTTCTCAACCCAAAATTTTGAGGGTTTTCTAAAAAATCTTTGTTTAACAAAATAAAATTTTTTATATGATAAAAATCACCATAAAATATCATGTCAAATATGCATCATACGAATGATAATGATTCCTATGATTTTTATGTTTAAATTCATTCAAGATTTTCTTTTATAATATAATCTCCAAGGATAATGATAAAACCTTATATGTGAATGGGATGTGCTCGTATCATTGAACTTGTGCATGTATGAAATATTAGTACATATAATGACATTATGTCTATAGTTAGTCCTAGGATAATAATAGGATCTAGGATGTGAATATCATATGCTCTTACTATTCTATACGTGCACATGTGGAGTGTGGAAGTGAATTGTGCCCTTATGTTTTACATAAGGTTTAAAAGAGTCATGTTGGGGTTGTACTTTACTATAAAATTTATGCTTATCCTTTCTTAGATGCACATCCTTCCTATATTTTTAGTTGAGTCCCATACATAAATGCATAATGTTGTATTTTAGGTTAGGATGCGGGAGATGGTACTCCATTTTCAAATGAGGGCTTAGGATCACGCTCATAATCTAAGTTCCTATTTTTCATAAATATGGTTTTGGCATTAGTAGAAATACTCCTTTGATTTAATTCCAAGCCATACTTATTGTTGGATTCCTCTTAGGCTCCTAATATGCTTACTAGTTCTTTACTTCCTTGAGTCAATTTCAACAAGGCATTTTTTAATAACATTAATATCCTTCTCTAGTGAGTTATTATCATGCACTAAATCATGTTCATTATCCTTATCAAAACTCACACTCCTGGACTCTACCATTTCATGTAATTCATATTTCAACTTCTCATTTTCAAGAATGCATTCTTTTAAAAGTTTCAAAGTCTTCTTATGCTTGGAAGAAAGTTTCTTTCTTCTCAAACTCATATGCTCTAAACATTTAACTAATTCATCATGAGCAACATCGAAATCACAACCATCATCATCATTAAAAGAAGAATTTGCATAGTCAGGTAATAAATCATCATTATTTTGAGAATTTAAGTAAGAAGAAACCTCATCCTCCTTTGTCATAAAGCACGACTGAGCTTCCTTCTCTTCCAAATGCTTACTTTCCACTTCTTTTGCTTGATTGATACCTTTATAATAATTTACAATATACACCAAATCTCATTAACTGATCTACACATTGAAACTTATTGAATGCATTTTTATTTAATGCACAAAATAAAATATTCAAAACATCACTAATCAAAGAGAAAACTTCTTTATTATCATCATTCCATTCCTATTTCTCCTTTGGAACTTATTGCCCATCTACAATTTTGGTAGGAATAAAAGGACCATTAGAAATAATTTCCCGAAATCCATGTTTTACCAATAAAAAAAGTTTCATCCTAATTCTCTAATATGAAAAATTATTTCCGTAAGAAATGGCAGTTGATCAATGCATTGATTATCAAAAAGTGCCATATTGACCTTTATTCACTAATTTCATTAGAAATTTTTATACCTTGTTTCGGTCTAAGTAAAAGAAAAATAAATCCAATTCTAACTTAGACCAAACTAAAGGCAAGCACACCTTTGTTAACAAGGAGTATAAAATGGAGTAAACCGAGTATCGTATTTAAGGGACCAAAGTATGAAAGTATTAAATTGGGTGATGTGCAATTTACTTAGTTAATAGAAGTGTTGATTGATGCAAAAGAGAATTAAAACAAGCGACTAGAAAATAATAAAAAGAATGCAACTTGATAATGTTAATGGCTAGGAATTTTCCAAAAGTAATAACTAATAAAGGTTTCAAATTTCAATAGGTTGATCATTTAAAAGTATATGGTGATATGGATTAGGGCCTACTTCACATAATCAAGATATTATTAATGATCAAAGAAACATCTTATCTCTTTTAAACTTAAATTGCCTATTTGGTCCATAAATAACTTGGAATAAAAGTTATGAAAATTAAGAAGCCTAAATCTAAGTTTGTTAAATTTAGGAATCCTTACACAAGACTATAAGGCTTGGTTTACTCTTATATTCAAGTATGTTGCATAATTGATTTTTTAATAATTAAAATGCAATGTTTATGGAATTCTTCTAACCTAGTTGATCAATCTAAATTGGAAGAAATAGACACTTAATTGATGTAAAATATCATTCTCTAGATTTGTTCTCAACCTAAATACTCTCTTATTCTCAACCAAAGCAGATTACTCACACATATTAATCAATATAAACAAATAGTAAATCGAATAAAACATATTAATTGAATAACATATGTAAAAAGAGTCAATACAAATGGAAAATCAAGAATAATATACCCAACACAAAGATGGTCACTCCCTGTCGCAATCTATGTATTCTTAGCACTTGAATGCTCCTTTAAAACAAATTTACCATCCAAAATCAAATTTAAAAGAAAAAGAAAAACTATGGAAAAACTTAACTATATGAGTGTTTGATTGATCTAAAGCTATTATAGGATGTTTAGAATGATGAAAATTGAGTTTTTATATCTCTAATCATGGCTGCGAGGATTTTGCAAGCTTCTTGGAGTAATTTGATGTTATTTTCCCTTAAAACCCATAAATATAATGCATACTGTGACATAAATGGTGGTTGGATTGTTTCTAAATGACGTCATTGATATACCACTAGTTAGACCCTATATCGGACTTAAACAGCGGTTCAACCTAGAGTTGAATGGCATCATTCAGATGCCTAGATCCCACTATTTAACTCTCTAATTCGCATTTTCTTTGCTCTATTTTTCTGCAATTCTCTCATAATTCCACCAGTTTTCTTTAGAATCATTATACACATGAAATTATCAATAGTAGCTCTCAATTGGTGTGGTTTAAGCATTAAAAATGGTAAAAACATAGTAAATCATACATCAAAACCAATGTATTTTTAACCATTACTAGCACCCCTACACTTGAATTATTGCTTGTCCTCAAGAAACTTACTTAAGTACTCAAAATAACATCTTCTAAGAATGATTAAAAGTTAATTGAACTTCTCAATATAACTTATGTAATCAAATATTGCCAATATCATCTAATTCATAGTTGATCATGGATTACCATATATAGTCATTATACATAGCAAAATCAACTTCTTAAACATGATACTGTTGAACCAAAGGAGGTTACACCTTATTTTGATGATGACAAAATATCTTTGTTATTGATATTTTTGTTTAAATGTGCATAAGGATAGGTTGATTAGAGAATTTGAGAAAGAATGTTAATTGTCCAGATAAATGGAGGACCAATCGACCTAATACATATCGATCAACTGAATATCGTTGATGAAGGGAGCATTGACTGGCCGAAGATAGATCAGTCGATCGAACCACGAAAATTGTTCGACCGAATGAACGCATTTAGGATATTGGCTGATCGAATACGAAGATCAACTGATCGACTAAAACAACCGACTGACCAAATGAAGTAAAACTACGAAGATCGGTCGATCGACTACCTTCATCAGTCGACTGAATGAAGAGGATCAGGAGTGAATTATGAGGAATGATCATATTGTACAACGGTAACAATATTTTTCCAATGGTCCAAAAGTATTAATTAGCAGTTAATGTCGCAGATCACTCCAATAGATAAATTAGTCTTAGCTTATCTTATAAATAAAGGATTAAGCAACGTCTAATAACGAAGAAGTGAGAAAAGTGATACAAGTGCTGAGAACGTGTATTTTACTTGAGTTTAGGTCTTTGTGCCTTATACATGCTTATTCGTGTGTTTATTCATGTGAGGTTATTCTTGAGCCATAAAAAAGAATTTGTAAGGTTATTCTTGACCTATAAAAATGATTTAAGAGGTTATTTTTTAGCCTTAGAAAAAGGAACAGAGGTTATTCTTGAGCCTTGAAAAAGAAAAGTGGGTTATCCTTGAGTCTAAAAGGGTTTATAAGTTGTAATCAATTTTAAGTTTGTATTTCTTATCTTACTTTCGATAATTACAAGTGCTTTTTTATCTTACTTATTTCATAATTGTTTATTTAGCTTCTAAAAATTATTTTGAATTTTATTCTTGTGTTTTTACAAAAAATTTTCTTGGAACCTAATTCACCCCCTCTTAGGTGTCATTTAGGATCAAGAAATTGGTATTAGAGCATAGGTCTCACATATATTTTTAATTCCAACAAATTAGTGAGGAAAGATCAAAATGATACATTTCATGAACTCCATAGGGTCTCCATCTACTTTAGACAGTCATAATCTACATAGAACACCTTTCTCCGATGGTAACAATTATATATATTGGAAGAATAGGATAAGGTGTTACTTGATGGGGGAAAATATTGATTTATGGATAATGGTAACTCAACCATTCTCTATGCCTACCAAACTCATAGGAAATGAAATAGTCCTAAAGAAAGAGAATGAGTGGAACCTAGATGAAAAGAAGTCTATATTTTTGAACAGTAAAGCTATGCATATCTTGTATCGTGCTTTAAGTATGGAAGAATACAATAGGATTGCAATGTGTGAAATTGCATATGATATATGGTATATTCTTGAAATTACTAATGAAGGTACCAATCAAGTCAAGGAGACCAAAATAAGTATGCTTACTCACAATTATGAATTTTTTTGTATGATGCATGATGAAATTATCTCTTCAATGTATGCCCATTTAAATAATATTATAAGCATACTAAAAGGTCTAGATAAGACCTATTCTAGTGTTAAGCTATGTAGGAAAGTTTTAATGTCCCTATTAAAGACATGGGAAACAAAGGTGACAAAGATAGAAGAGGCTAAGGATCTCAATACACTTCCTCTCAATGAACTTATTGGTTCACTTTTAATGCACAAGATGAGGATGAAAAATATCCAAGAAGAATAAGAGACGCCAAAGAAGAAAAATTTGGCGTTCAAAGCAACCAAAAAGGAGGAAAGCGAAAATGAAGAATTGTCGCTTAAAAGCGAAAATGAGGAGCTCGCATTCATCACAAGAAGGCTAAAGAAGTTCATGAAATGCCTCAATGCATAAAAAACGTACCTCTTATGCAAAATATAAGTTATCTAATGCAACATGTTTTAAGTGTGGTGTGAAAGGACATTTAAGATTGCACTGCCCACACCTACAAGAAGAAAAAGAAAAAGACTAAAAGAAGGAAAATAAGATGTGGAAGAAAGAAAGAAAAGAAATACCTTAAGAAAAAGAAAGCATTAAAAGCCTTTTGGACCGAATCTAGTGATTCTAAAGAAGAAGTAGCTAACATGTGTTTTATGGCTCACAACGAGGTATATTCTTCTTCTAGTGAAGATGAATGTGATTATACACATGATGAAGTGTTAGAACACATAGAAGAATTAACTAAAAAGAACAAGAAATTGCATGATAAGCATAAGAACTTAGAAGAATTAGATGCATGTAAATTAGAAAATAATAACCTTAGAAAAGATATGACCTTGATTTATAAAGACAATAATGAGCTTGTAAATGAAAATAAGTCCCTAAAGAAAGAAATTGAGTCCCTCAAGGAATCACTTGAAAAATTCAATAAGGAAAAGGAAAACTAGATACTTTATTGAGTGTTAAAAAGTTCAGAAATAATAAACATGGTTTAGGTTATAGTAATTAAAATGGAGCATCTACTAGTAAGACTGTTTTTGTGAAGGCAAAGAACTTAGAAGATGAATATACTCCTAGGAATGTTCGAAATGCACCTAGTAGACTACAACCTAAGCATCATGCATTCATATATGCATCAAGTCCTAGAAAATTCTCCCAACATCGATTTAATAGGAGGACCTTCACGTATCCTAGGCAAAATATTCAACAAAGTTTTTATAATAATCTTAGACATAGAAATAATTATAGGAATGCATATAGGACTTTCTCTCCATTGTTTTGCACGAGTTGTGGCAATCATGGACATGTTTCTTATTTTTGCTATAACCACCTAAACAATTTCTCAAATGGTTACAAAAACAACAACTTTCACAAGAAAAAAACCATATGGATTCCGAAAACTAGATAGTTTTTTTAATAATTGTTTACCGTAGTTTATAGTTTATTAATTATTTTTGTTTATTATTTTGACCTGCTGAAGTTTATATTATTGTTTTTATAGGTTCGGTCGACTGAACCCTTAGGTTGATCGATGGACATGTTCAGTCGATCGATGGACAGATTCGGTCGACCGATATATTAACACTTAAAGTAGTTCAATCGATCGATGGATAGGTTCGGTCAACTAATAGGACAAAAAATTTCATTTTTTTCTCTCCATCCTTCGTAAATTGAAGTGCTTTACCAAATAGTTTATTATAGCTACATGTGTTAAATCCTTAACTTCAAATTTATGATAACTTTTTAGCCTTTATTTGTTATTTTTATTTGTGAAATTTTTTAGTCAATATTTATCATTTAATAAGGTATGACTTAGGTATATTAACATCTAAGGACCTTAGATAAGATGGGTACCTAAATTTATTTTTATTTGTCTTGTATGATAAGAGAAGAAATAAATGGTATATAAACAACGGTTGCTCACGACATATAACTGGCGACCTCTCACAGTTTCACTTTCAAGAGCAAGGATGGAGGATTTGTTATGTTTGAGGACAATGCCAAAGCTAAGGTAATTGACATTAAAAAGGTAGGTAAGGATAACTGTCCTTTAATTGATAATGTTTTACTTGTTGAAGATTTGAAACATAACGTATTGAGTGCATGGCAATTATGTGATAAGAACTATAAGGTTAGTTTTGCAGGAGATGAAATTGTTGTCACAAAGATAGATAAAAATAATATCACGTTCTTAGGAAGACAAGAAGGAAATATTTACATTTTTGATATATCTGTATTACTAATCTTGAAGATAAGTGTTTAATTTCCTTTAGTGAATGTGCTTGGACTTGGCACTAACATCTTGGACATGCAATTATGGATCTTCTCTTAATGCTCAATTCAAAACAAGTTGTTAGAGGACTTCCAACTATAAAATACGAAAAAGACAAAATTTGTGAAGTATGTTAAATGGGAAAACAAGTAAGAAGCTCATTTCAAAGCAAGAAATTGGTAACATATTATAGACCCTTTGAATTACTTCATATGGATTTATTTGGTCCTACTAGAGTAGCTAGCTTAGGAGGAAAATCATATGTATTTGTTATTATTGATGATTTCAGTCATTTTACTTGGGTTTTATTCTTAATTTAGAAAGATGAATGTTTTAAATCTTTTGTTAGTTTTGCGAAGACAATTCAAAATGAAAAGTCCTTATCTATTGCATCCATTAGAGGTGATCATAGTAGAGAACTCGAAAATGATATGTTTAATTCTTTTATGATGATCATGACATTACACCTTGAGGTCACCTCAACAAAAACGGTGTAATAGAAAACAAAAATAGATCTTTACAAGAAATGAAACGAATTATGATAAATGAATATCATTTGCCAAAATTTTTTTGGGTCGAAGTTGTTGCATGTGCATATCATGTCATCAATAGGGTGAACACTGGACTATTTTATAAATTTTATAAAATTCAAAGATTAATTTATAATTTTAGAAAATTATCCGAAATAATACCGTTATTGACCAATACCGGTACAGTACTATTTTTAGGACAAATCTAGTAACGATACAGGTACGGTATTTAAAATATTTGTTATAACTAAAGAAATTGTTAATTGATAACTCTAATTATATTTTCATTATTAAAAAATTCAAAATTTTTATCCCATGATTATTTTTAATATAAATATTATGAATATTAATTTATATTTTAGAAAGTAAAAATAAAATAAATCACATTTTATGATTTAGCTAATTGATCAAACAATGATTTAGCTAATTTATCAAACACCCCCTGAACTTTAAAAAAATTTCAAATAATCCCTGGCGCGTCACCTACTATGTCAATACTGTCGCGTTAACATTTTTGCACAATCACCTCACCACGTCATTTGTCACGTAAGCATTATTGCACAGTCAGTCACCACATCAATGTCACGTCAACTGGCATGTCATTTAGAAAATTTTTCAATGGGTCTTTGATATTATTATAAAGTACAGGGAAATCTGTGATATTTTTTAAAGAACAAGTGATGTTTAATAAATGGTAAAAGTTCAGGGGTATTTTGATATTTACTCTTTATTATATAAAAGCTATATAAAAATATTTTTTATTAATTGAGTCCCAATTTATTCATTTTATTTCACAATTTTTTTGTTTACCATAATTGAAAATGGCATTTTATCATTAACAAAAAGGAAATAGATTGAAAGCAAAGATTAAGTGAATGAAACCACATGTTTTAACGTTAGAGTGAAAGTCTTCGTGGTTATGATAGGTGTTACAAAGGCTTGCTAAACATCAAACTTTTACTAAAATTGTGCTTATTATTTTGTACAATAATTTTGCTTAGGTCCGTTTAAATGAGTCTCAATCTTCCTCATGTGATTGTTGATTAATGAAACCTATTCTCGAATGCTTCATGATCCTTCAAGTGTTTAACCCTCATACTTGAAGTAAAAATGCTACAAACATAATAAGAAATCAAAGGCAACAATAGCATACAAGAGATACAGTAAAAATCAACCTTTATTACTTTCCCTAAAAATATACAAAGAATGCTCTCTCTTGAATGAATTAGGTGCAAGGACCAAATGAACTATTTATCGGCACACCTTAGCTTCGAGGCCAAGTTACAATTAGTATTACTAAACTAAAATGCCTAGATCACGTTTATCCTTATTAGATTACATCACATGGTTAATTGGATGGCATCCCCTATATAAGTAGGACTCTATAGACTCTATTTGATTAGATACAATTACATCAAACTAAAAAGATAATAGTTTACATTTAATTAGGAAAGATGCATCTTTATCCATGAAGATCTCTATTATCTTTAGATGATCCTCCTGCGTGCATTTTTATCCTTTAGAGCATATCTATATGATCTTATTTGTCATATAGTCTAAGATCTCCCCACGATCTCTATTCGTTAATAACGCATTATCTAAATCAAAGTTTTTCGTAACACATTGGTCCGATCCAGTACTTGCCCATGCCAAGTCCATTAGTCATGGTCTATTCATTTGAGCATACACTAAGTCCTTAGTCCATTAAGTACTTAGCCTTAGCTAAGTCAATTAACACAAGGTCTGAAATTCTAGTAAAACTCGCACCAAGCATAATCTAACTCGCTAAGTTACTTTGGAGCTCTCCCTTACCTCCCTCATATGTGTGATCTAGCTAATCTTCCCCTAACCTTCCCCTCAAAATCCCCTTTGAAGGTAGCTATAAAGTGCTTATGATTATTAAGGGGATGATTGATGAGAATCAAAAGGGTGTTAAAAGTACAACACTGAATTTTGATTTATTAAGCATTAGTGAAGGTCAAATCACAAGGGTAAGAACTAAGAAGATTAAAGAAGTTCTAAATACGTTATTTTGCAAGGAACTATTTCCACTGAGGTTATTTTGTAGACTTCTTTTAGGTCTTAAAAAATATTAGTAACATTATCAGTACGAATAAGAACTTGGTCTCCAACAAATACACTTATCATTCAAGCCAATGCACAACTGTAAGCATCTCTTTGTCATGATTTGAGTATCACTGCTTTGCACCATTGAGCTTTCAACTTTCAAATGCTACGGGATGACACTCCTATACTAGGACTTTACCAGTGATTTTGTCTGATACATCCGTATATATCTCAAATGGAAGATCAAACTTGAGTAGCTTTAATATAAGTTCGGCTGAGATAGCAGTCATAAGTTTCTAAAATACATGCTAACACGCATATAACTAGCACTACTCTTACTTTTTCTTCAACAAGTTTGTCAATGACACCGCTTTCTTCGAGTATCCAACAATAAACTACCTATAGTAATTCGTTAATTCGAGAAAACTTTGTACTTTTAGAATTGTAGTGGGAACCTACCACTCAACTATTGTCTTTATCTTTTTTGGATCCATCCTGACCTAACCCTTACTTACCAAGTGACCCAAGAATCTAATCTTCATTTGTGTAAACTCATACTTCTCCGTCTTCACATAGATCTTGTGTTACATTAGCTGCTTAAACACTCTCCTCAGGTGCTCCATATATTTTACCGTATTAGTGTTATACACCACAATAACATTGAGATATACTACAATGAATTTAATAAGAAAATCATGTGGCACATCATTTATCAAGTAGTAAAATGTAATAGGGATGATAGTTGATCTAAACATCATAAATAAAAATTTGTAAGATCTATACCAAATTATGTACTCATCACCCTCAACTATCTCAACTTGCCATACCCATTCCAAAGATCTAGCTTAATGAAAACCACAGTCCTTAACAATATATCCATCAAATTTTGAACTAGGGGAACAGAGTATTTATTTTTTATCGTTATCTTGTTCATAGCTCAAAAGCTCATGCATGTTTGCAATGCTCTATCTTTCTTCTTTTGAAATAATATTGGGACACCATATGGGGCTTTGGACAGTTGGGTGAACCCTGCCTCCAACAATTTACAAAACTATTTTCGAAGCTCCTGCAACTCCAATGGTGAAATCTTATATAAGGCACATGTGGGTGGGATGGTTCTAAAAACAAACTCAATCCTGTGATCTATCTCTCGAAGAGGGGGAAGAGTCATAGGTAACTCCTTTGATATTACCTCTTGAAATTATCTTAATAAACTTGCAACATCATTAGGGATTTCCACCACATGGTCCATATGGTCCTTATTAATCTCCGAAATGGCAACGAGATAGATTTTCATATTTTTTTAAACCATTTCTTGATGCTCATAGCTAACAGATATGCTATTGTCATTCTATCATTCGTCATTCTATCATCAGATCTACAATAATTATCATAAAAAAACTTTGATTATACATAATCATCATACCTTTTAAACTATGATACAACATCGCCTTTGCTACCTTAAGGAAGTCAATCCCTAATATTAACTCGAAATTCTTAAATGATATGACCATGAAATTGAACTCAGCACACTAATTCGGTATGTTTTCTAGAACATTGTAGGCGACTCCCACCATTGCTTGTGGCTTACCAAAGGGAGTTTTCATCTTTGTCAGGGTCTTTCACACCTTAAGTGCCAACTTACACACCACCTTTTCTATCATGAAAGAGTGTGTTGTACTCTTATTTAACATTATGGTTATCTCATTCCCATTAATTTGTATTCCCACATATATTAGAGATTAGGTTCTTTACTAGCCGTGTTCAATAAGGTGATCAGATTCATTGCCACTTCTAAAGGTTCTCCCTCTTCTTCAGCTATTAAGGCATTTAGCTTATCCTTTTTTGGACATTTTTTCATAAAATTTGGACCACCGCATAAGTAAAGATGCAAAAGATCAAATAAAATGAAGTTAAAACACATAAAGAAACACTTAAAACACCTAAAAACATCTTAAAAACATAACCCAAAAACAAACTTATCAATAAGTAACAAGTAAGTTTACTGTTCTTGGAGGATGTCTCCCCACTCTTGAAGCCATCATTTTTCTTGCCTTTTCCCTTGTAATCCCCCTTTTAACATATTTCTTCTCTTTTTTTGCTCAGCCTTCTTTTGTTGGTCTCGACCTTTGCCCTTCGAAGAATTTAAAGAACTCGTTTTAGTTTCCTTCATCACTTGAAGATCCACCAAGGCATCAAGATCGCAAATACACTAAACATTTCCTTCACATTTTGCTTCTATAACTCCATTTATACTCAAGGTTATAAACTAGACAAAAAGTTAAAAAACTTATCCTTGTCTAACATGTTATCAATATCAAGCATTAGAGAGCTAAATTATTTAACATACTCTTTTATGAATCCATCTTGTTTCAATTTCTTCAAGGCATCTCTCATAAGTCAAGAAGTATTTATTGAAAGGAATTGATCCTTTAACTTCTTCATCTTCTCCTATGTGTCTATAGGAGTTTTATCTAAGCCGGTTTTGATAGTGGTCCTTATTTTCTACCAAAGCTTGACATTCCCATCCAAATACATGGCTATCACATTAACCATTTTAGCATTGGGCATCTTAATAACTACAAAGTACTGTTCCATAAGCCAAAAAAGGTTCTCAAGCTCATTCACATTTGTATGTCTTTGAAAACTTTGGGTTTTTTTTCCTTTATCGTAGAGCACTCAGTACGACTAACATCTTAATTTGCAATAGTACGCTTAAGGATCATTATCTCAAACCTAGTCTCCTTTTATGCTTTCATCATGTCTACCAATTGATGTTGCAACTATTGAATTTATGCCTCCATCATCTCAAATTGAGATTAATAAGATGTGAATTTATGTTGCAACTGTTGAATTATGCCTCCAACATCTTGAATCGAGATTAATAAGAAGTGACTTCTTCCTCCCCTACAGGTATTGATTCTAGGAATGCCTCCATCTTAGCGACACGCTCTATCAAATTCCTATCTCACTTACAGTTGTTACAAAGGCTTGTTGGATACTAAGTTTTCTCTAAAGTTATGCCTACTTCATTGCACGACAATCTTGTTTAAGTTCATTTAAGCAAGACTTAGCATTCCCCACGTGATCGTCAACCAATGAAACCAATTCTCAATTATCCTATGACCTTCAAAGTGCTTAACCCTCACACTTGAAGTAAGAATACTACGAAAGTAATAAAAATTTTAAGGTAATAATAACACACAAGAGATATAGCAAAAGTCAACCTTTACTACTTTCCCTTAAAAGCATACGAGGAATGCTCTCTTTTAAATGAATTAGGAGCAAAGCTCAAATGAGTTATATATAGGCACATCTTATGTAACATCCAACCTAGTTTTAAGCCCCATTTTTATTTAGCTAACCTACTAAGCTAGCCCATTAAATATTTAAAAGAGTAAAAATGATGGTTCTTTTTCTAGATTTCTCTAAAACCTCACGGGAGTTTCCATCCTTAGATCTGTTAAGTTTTTATTCTCTTTGAAGTTCTCCTTTGTTGTCCTGCTGCTTTATAAGCTTAACAAATGTATCTTTGTTTTTCTTTCTTATTTCAAATTGTAGCTTACTTAGACTCAAATTTTCTCTACCATCTCTCCATCTCTCCAGGTCAGTGATTTTGTCTCCTAAACTTCTCAATTAGTGTTGCATTTTTTAAAAAAATTTCATTCCCCATTTCTTACAAATTCTATTCATATGTTATTGATGGAAATTTTGTTAACTTGGAGAATTTTATGGTTTTGTTTCCATAAATCGTTCCTCAATCATTATTAGTAAGCATTTTTACAATTGTTTATTCTTTGTCTATTGTTGAAAATTACTTTTTACTAATTTTTGTTTCTTTCTTGCTATTAAGCCGACTGTCTTAACAATAAGTAGTGATTGGAGTAGCATATATCGAGGTATCATTTTACTGTCGTTGAAATCCTATTTGTAATGAGAATTTTAGTTTGATATTCATTTGATTATAGAGATTTGGAGTTCCAATTATGAGTTAGGGAGAGGGAGTGAGGGAGCTAAGGGTTAGAGAGAAAAAGAGAAGAAAAGAGTTGTGTGAGTGAAAGAGGGAAAAATTAAAAAAATGAATTAAGGACGATTTTTAGGGCATTTTTTAATTATGAGAAAATTTGAGGCATATTAGGAATATATGGGTTTTAAGGGGTTTTTTTAGTGATTTTATAAGTTTAAAGGATATTTAGGTAAATCTGAAGTGTATAAAGGTATTTTAGAGAATTATGATATTTTGAGACTGATTTAGTAAATTTTGGAATTTTAATTAGTTAAATTTAGGGTTTTATGTTTAATTTTAGAATGTTAAAAAGTTAGGCTTGATAATTGATTAAATTAGACATATTGGAGTGGCTTTTATGATTATGTAGGTTCAGTGGATCAGAAATTAAATATTCGGCCCGATATGATGATTTCGAGTTTTAGAAACTATGTAAGGATTTCTAATTTGTAATTTGTATCCTTATAATATTATAATTATGTGCAAAATTGTATGTTTTAATTGATTATGTGAAATGTGTGAAATTTGAAAGTTTATCAAAAATAATTCTTTTATTAAATTAGTAAATTTTGCCATGATATCATATTTATTTTGGAAATATCTAATTGTATTAACTCTTTGGATTAAATGTGCTTGCATGTAAGATATTAATAGTATGTGATATGATTACTTGAATGTTGAAAATTTTCTTAATTATTTTATAATATTAGTTAATTAATAAATTTTGTTGTGATATAGTATTTTCTTACAATATGACATTGGATTAAATATTGATTAAGTGTAATCAGTTTATGATGTGATTATTTGATTAACATTTGACCAAATATTTTCCTTTATTAGTAAATTAGTAGTTTGTACTATGACTTTTCTAATTGGTTTAAAAATTCTAAATTATGTTAATTTATGGGATTGACTATAACAATTGTGAGAATTTATTGCAAATTATTACATCGTAAGCATCTATAATTTCATATTAGAAAACTTAAGTATTAAGATATGGAATTTGTTATGATTAGGGATATTACATCGAAGAAATTAAAATGTGAATTAGACTGAGATTAAATAACAAAGTAACGGCTTACTTAGGTTAGTATATGTGCAATGACCCTAGATTGGCATGTATTGATATATAAGATTGAGATTAATGTGATATGAGATTGATATAGGCTAAGCAGTAATATGTGAAGCATCGTCAGAACATTTTGAGTCTTGGGGATATCGTGTCTGAGGTTAGGTATCGAAATGATATCAGGATATCTTGAGTCTTGGCAATACCCTATGCCATGGATAGACATCAAAGTGGTGCTAAGGTATCAGTGAGTTATGATTGAGAGATACCTTATACTGGAGATACAAATATTTTTGTATTTTTGATATTTGATTTATCTATATAGAGATTAAGATTGTGACATGAAGATATGAGTCAACAGACCATTGGATATATTTTATTAGGTTAATTGGGGTCTTAATAAAGCGAATAATGGAAATCAACTAAAATTGATAAATTAGAATAACATTTTAGGATCTCATAGATTATATTTTGTTTTGTATTAGAATGTGATATGAAATATTAATATATTGGTATATGTATTTGATATTCCTCAATAACTATTAAAGTTTAATTATATGTGTGAGATGTATATTATAAGGGTACAAATATAAAAATCTTATTAAGTTGACAACTCAACCCTTACATGTGGACATTTTTTAGGAGACATATTCAGAGGTGGACCAACAATATAGCTAATTGTAGCTTTGTTATTTTCTTATGGATACTTTCTTTGTTGATTTTTCTATAATTTAAAAATTCAAGAATTTCATATTAAGTGGCATCAAAGAAAAAGTATAAGTATTTGATGATAATACTTTGGAGCATTGCATTTAGTGGTATCAGAGTATATGTATATAGATTTAAGGATAACAATTTGAGGTATTACATTAAGTAGTATTAGAGCAAGTCTACGCTCTTAGGGCAAATTTGAGATATATTGATGAATTATGAGATAGATTTAGAGGTTGATAAATAATGATGAATTTAAAGGATTTTGATGTATTTTTAAAATAGATATAAAGGAATTCGATTTTATTTTAGGAATAAATTGGTAGGCATAGCGAACTTATAACACTAATTAGGATGAAAATTGTGGGTTCTACATTTAATGGTATCAGAGCATATGTATATGGATTTGAGTAGCTCTGGCCACGATTAGATTTTTAACCGGTTAACCGTCGATTTACTAACTAGCAGTTACGGTTCAAAAACCGTAATAGTGGTTAACGATTTTAAATCGTAACCATAACCGTTATTAATAGTTTCGGTTATAGTTAAACTAATTTAAAAACCATGAACCGGTGGTCAAACCGACAGCTTATTCACAGTTATAAACTACAGATCAATTAATTAAAAATTTTAAACAAATTTTAACTTTATATTAAAAAATATATGTAACTTTATGTAAAATTTTGTTTAATAGAAAGATGTATTATTTTAAAAAATGAAACAATTGTAGATAAAATATGTTATTTGAGACAACGAGAAAAAAAAAAGGTTGTAATTATTATGAAAAAAATTGTATTGTTAAAAAATATAGTTATAATTATAGAAAAATAAAAAATTAATATGTAAAAAAAATTAATATCGTATTAGAACTGTATCTTGAGGAGTGGCCGCAAGACCGTGCATGAGCACATTTGTTTTGAGCTCATGCATGGGACACGTGCATGAGCACAACCGTGCTCATGCATAAACCGTGCATGAGCACGGTTGTGCTCAATCGTGTCTCATGCACGGTCTTGGACCGTGCATGAATGAGGCACGATTTTGACCATACTCTCTTGAGCACAATCTTGAGACCGTGCAGTCTCTCATGTTCTGTTGAGA
>JAOXYD010225833.1:0-18484 GCA_028565735.1 Pinacopodium congolense
GAAGACTCCTCAACTGAACTAGGCACATACAACTTCACTCTTTGGCCATTAACCTTGAATGTTGAGTGACCATTGCTCACTTCAATCATTCCAAATGGATAAATGTTGGCCACATTATAAGGGCCTATCCATCTAGAACTTAACGTACCAGGAAACAACTTCAACCTTGAATTATAAACCAAAACCATATCACCAACCTTGAAGTCTCTTTGCATGATGTGCTTGTCATGCCATCTCTTGGTTCTTTCCTTATACAATTTAGAGTTCTCATAAGCTTCAAATCAAAACTCATCTAACTCATTCAATTGCAAAAGCCTTTCTTCACCAACCTTCCTTGAATCAAAGTTCAAAAAATGAATAGCCCAATAGACTCGATGTTCTAATTCAACAGTAAGATGACAAGCTTTTCCATAAACTAACTTATAAGGAGACATGCCAATGGGTGCTGGCCCTTAACCCTTAACTTGTCCAATGTGTGCAATTAAAGGTGTGCAGGTCTTGGATTATTTATAAATTGGTGCAAACCTCTAACTCACTCAAGGCTAGTTTTTTAGGTGAAACGGGTCCTTAAACTTATACCTTTATGGCCATGATAATAGGGTTTAACTTTACCACAAAAGCTAGCTCAAGTGGTAGAGATTTACATACTCTTTATAAATAATCCTTAATCCTTTAACCTGTTCGATGTGGGATGGTATGACAATCTTAACACACCCTCCTCAGCCACTGGGTTGGACATCTAGGACAATCGAGATTTGATACCATGATAAAGATATAAGCCCAAGGACTCATTCCTCCCAAAAGACTAGCCTTAAGAGTGATGATACCCAACATAGCTTATAAATTCTCAGGAAATATCTTGTCTAATCAGTATAGGAACGTAACACACCCCTTTAGCCTATATAAGGTTGGACATCTTTGTCTAGGGCAAGTGCAATCCCATAATGGTTCAACCTGCTTTGATAACATGATAAGAGGACCTAGCTCTATCACAAAACCAAGTTCAAGTGGTAGAGGTTTACATACTATTTATAAATGGCCCTTAACCTTTAACTTGTCCAATGTGGGATAGTGCGACAATCTTAACACAAATAGCGTGTGCAGGTCTTAGACCATTTATAAACTGGTACAAAGCTCTAACTCATGAACCGATTTTAGGTTAGAATTAGGCAATTTAAGATGGTATTAGAAAAGGATGAATCATTATATGACTTTACCTATCCTAAACAAAGATGTCCATCCTTATATAGGCTGAGGGGGGTGTGTTACGTTCCCATACTGATTAGACAAGATATTGCCTGAGGATTTATAAGCTATGTTGGGTACCCACTACTCTCAAGGCTAGTCTTTTGGGTGGAACAAGCCCTCAGACTTATACCTTTATAACCATCATAACAAGACTTAACTTTACCACAAAGCTAGCTTAAGTGGTAAAAGTTTACATACTCTTTATAAATAGCCCTCAACCTTTTAACTCGTCTGATGTGGGATGGTGTGACAATCTTAACACATCCCCCTCAGCCTCTGGGTTGGACATGTAGGACAATCGGGCTCTAATACCATGATAAAGATATAAGCCCAAGGGTCCATTTCACCCAAAAGACTAGCCTTAAGAGTGGTAGTATCCAATATAGCTTATAAATTCTCAAGCAATATCTTACTTAATCGGTATGGAAACGTAACATCTATAATTATAATTATTACCAATAAACTTGTCTACAAAGACATGAAAAAGAACATTTATATCGTTCAATTTTTTCTTTAGTAATAATATTAAGAGCAACCAAACTCTAATGCTATGTAAACATAAAAGGAATAAAAGAACTTGATGCAGAAAATTGACAATTGAGAGAAGAATATTATTACTTAATCAAGAAAATAGATGACTGAAACTTATTTAAACTAACATTCTTAGTTAATTTCACCAGAAAGGAGCTCACGTGCTCCTATACTTACTCAACAAACCAAAGACTACTTCCGCAAATATAGTCCTAAAAAATAGGAAACAATAAAACAATTTGGATCTATTCAACATAGCAATAACCCTAATGTGTGACATAAACATGGTTCAAAATTTTTTAAAGGACTTCGTCCTTTCATAGACTTATGATTTTCTTTTTCCAATACATCGATTGCCTTCAACTCTGAGACACCGTGTTGAGTCATATAGCCCTCCGCTGTTGATGCAACATCTCATCTTTTTTGTTCAAATTGCAAAAAATTTCAATGAATAATTTAAATTAAGCGCATGTTGTTAATATCAACATCATCATCAACTTAAGTATACGTATATGTATTAAAGATGTTGTTACATACCTCATAAGTTATAATGTCATCTTGGAGCCTACCGATAGTGGAAGCAACATAAAGAAGTTTAGGCATTGAGAAAAGCCAATCAAATACTTACATTTGTAGCTAATTCTCCTAGTCCACAACAGAAAACAATCACTCCCATAGTATGTGCACTACCCATTAACCCAACTAGCAGATATTCTTCTGATTTTGGCACATAGGCATCGTAGAACCATCTTGATTCATCAATGTATGATTTAGCCAATTGGGCAACCTGCAAATGCAATCAAATTCATACTATATATATTTGTCGATTAAAGTGTATATAGCGATTAGAATTGTTATTCAGCAATGTCTCAAATAAAGAGGTTCTAACTAGATATAAGAACTTAATTTACCGCATCTTTAGCAGAACTCACAGTTTGTGAACTTTGCTCTTTGGTAGTTTTTTGCTAAACTTCATCATAAAAGTCTGGCACTGACTGAACAATAATGTGCATGTAGTGTGGGAATTCACCATCCATCCTACTATCACCTTTATCTAAAATCCATTTCACATTGTCAGTCAATTAATAATTGTTTGTTAATTTATAAATTAAAAACTTAATAGAACACCCATAATTCATATTTAACAATTTCTCAGATGCTTTGGAGAAGATCTCAAGTTCATCAGTTGTTCCATACACATCATAGTCGTCATCAACATGTAAACAGATTGCATAAATTTTTGTTAACAGCTTTCTGGATAGAGCATGTTGAAGTTCAGGAAATGCTCCTATTGCCTAAAAAGAGGCTTTTGATCAATTTCTCGACCAACAGGAAGTTTTATTGGTAAGTCCAACTCTATCCACCACCTATACATGAATGAGATTAAGCGCAAATTAGTAATAAATAATGACTTTTTATATTAATATCATTATTCCCTTTTCTCTAAATTGATTATTAACTTATCTTGTAAAAATTTATAGCTCTTCTTGCCATAACTTTTACACAATATTGAAATTTAACTTCCCCCGTTTCAATAAAGATTTTTTTCGTTCTTCTTTCTCGTAAACGAAGATGTAATCTAATGCCTCTTTACACGGTGATGCTCGACATACCAGCCATCTTAAAGCATGACTCGAAAGGTCCGGAAGCGGAGAATTTAATTGAATTGCTATGAGTTTAATATTATTTTTGTGAATTCGGGAGCTTCATTGAGTACATCCGTTCCGCTGAAGCTAAAAAAAGAAGCTTCATACAAAATATGCCCCTTACAACATTTTAAAGACTTTCTCTAAATTTATCTTCTTCATCCTTAAATTTGTTGAATACATCTGACTAAAACAACACACCAAATTAGTTCAGAATCATCCAAGTAAAAAATTTTGGGTTAAATAATTTACAAACTATTTGTTTAAATGTAAAATCTTACCAGTTGTCACATTGTAACGATGTCCGAAACCTAAGGGCTGCATTGCAAGGTTGTCATTGTTGGACAATTCATGGTAGTAGCTGTGGATATTGTCCAAAACTTGTGCGATGAAAACCTTCAAAATGATAAGAAAGGCCTAAGCGCTGAATAGAATCTATCGTGTATAATTGTTTTGAAGGTTTGTCAACAGCTGCTTCAAATATGCTCCTTCCTTGAGTGCTTCTACTTCTTCTCTCCACTTTGCATTATCTGTCCAAAATCAAAATCATTTACAAAGTTATTAAAAAAAAACATACTATATTCCATTCAAGACGATATACAAGTCAAGTCATGAGATGAATTTTGACTTACTCATATCCCAAATAGTTGAAGATTTTTGAATTCAAACTAAAAGCCTTAAAAATAGAATTGAAGCTTGACGTTGAATTGGACTCATTAGTTTTATGTGAACTAAAATTCAATTCGAAACTTCATTATAAGATTTATTAAAAATCTTTCGATTTTGGTTTCAATCTCTAAATCAAGTAATATATAGTTTGAATATAGTTCATGATATTTGATTGAGTTGTATCATATATTATATCTAAGCTTTATATTTAGTGAATTTTATAGGTTTATCTTGTATAAATAAATATATATTTCTTGAATCTTAATCCATTACAGCTTTGCATTTAGCATAATTGTAGCCACATTTTCTTTTGCAAATTAAAAAAAAGAATAAATAAGATCCAAAATGCTAGAGTCAAGTACAACAGCCAAATCAAAACAAGGAATTAACCAGAACAAGGCAAGAGCCATGCAACTACCAACCTAAACTACCAATACACACACAACGACTACAAGCAAGATCAAGGCAGGTTCGATGGCAACAACCTGAAAAGCATAATAGAACAAGCTGTACTAGTAACCAAGAGGCAATACGTCTAGAGACTCTAGACACTCTGTACAAGGCTATAAAATCAACCAACTTCTCCGCCGGTAGAAGACTGCAGAAGCTATAATGAGTAGAAGCTATGTCAGAAGTTCCATCTGCAGTTAAAGCTCGACGGGAAAGCTTCAACATCCAGTCGAGCAGCAAGAATTTCCCTTGTACCAAGCTAACTTATTCCTGTAGAAGAGATCAGGAGATTGAGCCTCACTTTTGAAGATCCTAGAATTCCTTTCACACCATATAGAATAAATGCAGCAACCAAAGACAACCCTTAATGCTACAACCTCTAACTTGCTGCAATTGTAGGAAGAATTGTTGAGAAACTTATAATGATCTAATCGAAAGTATAGTGGAAAAAATTCAAGGTTTCTTATATAATTTCTTTAATAAATTTTAATTCAAAACAAAAATAAGAAATTAAAGGTTTCAAACAAACCTGATTAAAGCTTTTTTGTTGTAACAGATTTCTTTTCGTATCCTTAATCACAGTAGTTCATGTGTCCGGCCTCTAACGGTATCTAGAAGCATATTGAAAGATAAATCAAAATAATTTTTAGAGGTAAAAAAGAACAGTGTTGGCCACCCTAAGGTTGTTTTTCTTGTATAGTAAAAAAATCATATTTTTTCTTAATATTAAAATTAATTATAAATTATAATTAAAGTCTAACTGTAATTATAATTATAATTTAATTTTAATTGAATCAAATATCTCATATTTGGCTTTAAATTTTTTTAAAATTTATAATTAAATCTAATTTAATTAAATTTTATTCCCCTTCAATAAACCTGTATGTATGACTCATTAGATTCCTAATAAATTGAGCATAAATTATAATTATAATTCATAATTAGGATTAGATAATTTAATTCATCTTTAATTTTTCTAATTAAACAATTTATAATCATAGATCAAGATTGACTTCTAGTAACATATCATGATCACTTAAATATTAGGAGCGTTAAAGTAGTTTGACGAACTTGTCCATGCACGGTTATAATGTATAATTTGATCCTTTCGTCATACAATGTTCTAATTGGAATAGAGCATGAAATTAGTATCTACTCTTATAATTCAATCATATTCATTCTTGTTAATTAGTAAATTCTTTATAATTGATATTTGAAAATTCCTTTTCAAATTTCAATTCACTCTGGCCAGATAATTTCCAAATCATCATTAATAAAGAATAATAGAAGATTCTTCCTAATTATTTTAGAGTGAAGAATCCTATATTGATTCATACAATTATCTCCCTATAATTTATACTACATCTAAATACTATCGATTGACCCATTTTATAAAGTAGACTATAAGTAGTATCAAAATATAGTAATTCCTATATGAGATAATTTTGATAATTTCAAGTCTAAGGATTAATTATACAACTATCATACTTGAGGAAATCCATAGATGCATAAGTAATATTTCATTTTGGATGATCAAGATCGGGTCAGTTCAATGAACTTATTCTTGAATAAGCATCCACAGGTTTATTTAAATGACCCAACACTTTAATTTATATGATCGATTACTTGCTTTAGAAAAAAAAATATACGTGTGTTAGCCTAAATGCTTTATTAATACTCCGTCTTGATGAAACTAAGAAAAGGAATATTTAAGACATAATACAAGATTACAATTCAAATATTATAGGAATTTTATCTTTATGATTAATTATAAATATAATTAAAAAAATACATAAAGATAAAGAATGACTTTTATTAATTAAAATCACAATGTCATACATGTGTTTACAACCAAAAGATTGGCTGTAAGGGTAAACTAACAATCTTCCACTTAAACTAAAGTCATTCACCTATGTATCTAATACCATAGCCATCCATATATCTATCATATTTTTGTTGAGACAATAGTTTAGTAAGAGGATATGCTGTATTCTCTTTAGTAGGCATTCACTTTATCAAGATGCCCTTCCACTCCACTATCTCTCAAATCAAGTTCTTCAGTACATACTTGGACCGCTGATGAGACCTTGATTTCTTACCTGAGCAATAGCACTATTGTTATCATAGTACAACACTATTAGTACAACACTATTGGATCAACAATGGTAGGAACCATTCCAAGTTTAGTGATGAACTTCTTAATTCAAACTACTTCCTTTGCTACTTCAGAAAATGCAATATACTCAGCTTCAGTTGTAGAACTTGCAATGGTTGGTTGTTTAAAACTCTTCTAACTAATCACATCACTATTACGAGTAAATACGTACCCTAATTGTGATCTATGATCATTATGATCTAACTGAAAACTAGCATCTAAATAACCCTGAACTCTCAGTTCAGATCTTTTATATACCAAAAAAACATCTTTAATCCTTTTTAAGTACTTTAAGATGTTTTTAAAGCTATCCACTGACTTTCACTAGGATTCGCCTAATATCTACTTGTTATGCTCAAAGTATAAGAAACACCTGGTTTTATACATATCATCACATATATGATAGATCTAATAGCCGAAGCATATAAAATATCATCTATCTTATTTCTCTCTTCTTATGTTTGATGACACATACCCTTGGATAAAGAATTTCCATATGACATTAGTAAGAATCCTCTCTTAGGATTCTCTACACTAAACCTCTTTAACACTTTATCTATATACGTTAACTGAGATAAGCTAAGCAACCTCTTTGATCTATCTCTATAAATATTTATTTCTAGAATATAAGTTTCTTCTCCTATATCCTTCATAAAGAAATTTTTAGATAATCAAATCTTTATAGATTGGAGCATTGGCATGTCATTTCCTAGAAGTAATATGTCATCCATATACAATACTAAGAAAACAACTATACTCCTATTAACCTTCTTATGCACACATGGTTCATCCACATTTTTTATAAAATCAAACTTCTTGATTGTCTTATTAAAACAGATATTCCAACTCTATGACGCTTGTTTAAGTATATAAATAAACTTTTGCAACTTGCATACTCGATTAGGAAACTTCTTAGATTCAAAACCCTCAAGTTGTGTCATGTAAATATCCTCTAATAAGTTCCCATTGAAAAATTTAGTTTTGATATCCATTTTCCAAATATCATAATCGTTGTATGTAGTGATAGTCAATAAGATCTTAATGGATTTAAACATTGCCATTAGTAAAAAGATTTTATCAAAATCAACTATTTGTTTTTTTAACCTTTTTCTACTAGCGTTGCTTTGTACGTGTTTATATTGCCATCCATGAAATTTTTTCTCTTAAAAACCCACTTAGACCCAATAGGTACAATACCTTTAGGTGCATCTACTAAAGTCCATACTTGTTTAGTGTTTATGGATTCCATTTCGGATTTCACGACTTCATGTCATTTTAAAGAATCAATGTTTGACATTGCTTCCTTAAAAATAGTAGGCTCATCATTTATGAGTGGTACATCATTGCTTCCTTGTTCTATATGTAAATGTAATCCAACAGGAAGACGATATATCCTATTACTGTGTCGCAAACTATGTGTCTCTTGAACTACCGGTTGTACATCTGATGTATTAACCTAAGGTTCATGTTCCACTTAGATGTTAGTTTATGGCTTTTGAACTTCTTCAAGTCCTACCTCACTCCCACTACTCTCTTTAAGAATAAATTCTTTTTCTAGAAATGTAGTATATCTTGAGACAAATATTTTTTTTCTCAAGAGGATGGTAAAATTGATACTTAAAACTCTATTTGAGATACCCATCAAACTTACACTTGCCTAATTTGACTTGAAGCTTATCAGACATCATATGCTTCACATAAGCATCACATCCCAAAATCATTAAGTTTAACAATTTTGGTCTACTACCAGTCCATATCTCATATAGTTTGATGTCAACTAATTTGGATGGAACTCTATTTAAAAGGTAAGTAGCAGTTTCAAGGGTATCCTAAAAGGTAATTGGAAGATCTGCATGACTCATCATATAACATACCATATCTAATAAAGTTAAATTTCTCCTTTCAGATACTTTATTGAGATGTGGAGTCCCGAGTGGAGTCCATTGTGAGAGAATCTTATTCTTCTTTAAATAACCAAGAAGCTCGTGGTCTAATTACTCCCCACCTCGATCAAATCTAAGTTATCAATTTGTTTATCTATTTCAAGCCTAAATTCTTTTAACTTTTCAAATGCTTTAGACTTCTTTTTCATTAGATACATATAACCATATCTCGAATGATCATCTATGAACATAATGAAATAGGTATATCCACCTCTTGTTTGAGTTGTCATAGGGCCAAATACATCTGAATGTATAAGTTCTAATAACTTACTAGCACGTTGTTCCTTTCTATTAAAGGATATCCTGGTCATCTTAACTAACAAATAAGATTCACAAGTTTCATATGATTCGTAATCAAAAGGATCTAAGCATCCTTCTTTATATAACTTAATGACTTTTGTTTTATTACGTAAGCTCTATGGAACCTAAGAGGGTGTGAACTGGGTATTTTAAAAAAATTCTCTACAAATTAAAACACTTTTAAGCACCTTAAGCTAATTTCAATTATATGTAATCTTTAACCAAAATTCAACCTAAATGATATGCCAAACTTTATATCAATATTAAAAAAATTCGATTAATAATAAACCAAACATAAATGCGCAAATACAAAGAGAATAGGGAAAGAGATGAACACCATGATTTATAGAGGTTCACCTATCCTAAAGATAGAATACGTCCTCTCTCCAACTACTTGTTGGAAATTTACCAACACTAATCTTACTTTAAATAAGTGAAGAATAACCCTTACAACAATCTTGATTATAAGCTAAGGGGAATCTTTACAGTAATCTTGATTCCAAGGCCAAGAAGAACCTATCATAATCTTATTTTAAGATTAAGAGGAACCTATTACAATCTTGTTATAAGGTCAAGAAGAATCTATACATAATCTTGTTCTAAGGATAAGAGGAACCTATACAGAATCTTATTCTAAGGCTAAAAGGAACCTATCAATCTTCCTTTCCAATGGGTGAAGAGTAACCCTGACAATACTTCCAGATTATACAATTTTTAGACAAAAAACACCATAAAATTAGTTCTTTTGAGCCTTAACACAAACTTATATAGCTTATTAAACCTTGATAAAAAATAATGCAAGACAAGGGCTTAAATGCAATCAATGCAATGCTTATACTTTATGTAATATTTAATGCACACACAAGGCCTAAAGCAATCCAATTAACATTCAATGATTAACATAATTAAAATGTTCTTTATTCTAGGTGAAGAGAAACCTATTCAATCTATTTTAATGGCAAAGAGTAGCCTATAATTTAATTAACAATGAACACAAATCAAATCCCCCAATTTAAGTAACCAAATCACACCTTTAATGGTGTCTCACTAAAGCACATGCAATAACATCAATTTCGAAACTTCTATAGGAAAATAAACAATATGAAAAGCCTCCCTACACCTTAATAAATCATAAAAATTCAATTAAAGCAATGAAAATGTGATTATAACATCAAATAAACAATTTAAACATAATACAATCTATTAACAATATGCAATCTTTAATGTTCTAGCCTATAAACAAACATAACCAACTAATTGGCATGAAATCAATATAATAAACCTACGGGAACTTAATTCAATCACTTAAGAACAAATCACAACAATAAAAATAAAATTTTCACACAAATAGAAGGTCTAAATCAACAACCAAGTAAGAACTATCAAACTTGGACAGTTTTGAGTAATCTACAAAGATTAAGATTAAGAAAACAATATAAAAGCTTAAAAATAAAAAACAAAATACTAGCAACCTCTTAAGACCTTAAGTAAACTGAAAACATCAAATTTGTAGTACCAAAAAGAAGTTTAAGTGCCAAATTGAATTGAACAAAGAATTGTACAGAAAACTTGACAGATTTGAGTAACCCGTGTTCTTTGAGCTCAAACAAACATTATGAATGCTCAAAAATCAAAATAAAAGCTTTGCTACCTCTTGGGACATCAAGAAAAACATGTATGATAATTTGAAGCAAGAAAAAACATATTCATATGCTCAAATTGAAGAACATATAAATTGAACTAAAATAGAGACAGTTTTGGTGTAGAAACTTTGAAAGCTTTGAATCTAATGAAATAATGAATCAAAAAATCAAATGAAAGCTTTATCAAATTTGTAAATGTATAAAATAACTAGAAATACAAATTTTACAGCATTAGAAATAAATTTGAAACAAGAAATTGAAGTTGAAAGAAGGACAGTAACAAAACTTTCAAACTTTAAGTATGAACACTTTGATGGATTTGATCTTTGATAAAATGGCATTAAGAGAGTTATGAAAGTTTTAAAATACTTATATATAGTGTTAAGAGGAAGATAGAGACGTTAGAAATAAAAATTAGTCATTTTGGTGATAAAAAGCTGTTGAAAACTTGAAAAAGGAACTAGTTATTATGCTGTCAGAACCAATACGACGATCTTTGGGGGGAATACAGTGCCCTCCAACCAGTCGTATTGGTCTCTAGAAACAAATCCAATACGGAGGTCTAGACAGCTCACTGTATTTCCTCTCAGTCCATCGTATTACTTATAGAAAATGAGAAAACAAGTCACAAATAAGCTCCAATCCTATCCTAACATGAATTAGATTTCAAACAAACTTTAAATCATGTATTAAGACTATATGAATGATCAAAACACATCAAACAATTCAAAAGCATGAATTGGCCTTTGAATTGAGAAAATATGCAGCATTGACATTTCAAATGCAATGCATGATTACAATTGATTGAAAAGATTTCATAAACCAAAATTCACATTGCCTTTATATCACAAACAAATTCAAACATATATAAACAAAATCAAGCAATAATTCATTTAACTTAGACATATAAAAAAGCATACATTAAATCAATTCATCATATTTATACTTGATTATCAACATTTAGCCTAAATTCCATTCTAATTCAATTCCTATTATGTTAATCTCCTAATCAAATTCAATTAATCATTAAATATGACATGCAAATGTGAGAGACGTTTTAAACATTGATAAAGATCAAGGTTAGGGCACTTACATTCTAAGACACACCTAAACCTAACCAAACTTGATCTTCATATCTTTATCTTCTTTCATTATATTCACTCTTGATCATTTAATGCTTGAGATCTTCTACCTTAAACTCCACGAACATGTTCTTGCATTTTAAATAATAACCTATCTTATAAATGCATAAAAAACTTAATCATTAGTAATAATAATATTTTTTCATCATTAAAATACATTATTGGAACCTCCTTGGTTCAATACATTAATATAACATACCTATAGTACTATAAATAATATGGATTTTGATTACTTAATTTTTTTTCTTGCTATTTATGTTAAAGACTGGCCATTTAAAATCCAATTTATATAAAACATTTGTAAGAGTAATAAATCTATAATAGACACCATCTTTATAAATATAACAAATTTTATTCTTAATTATAAAGACAAATTCATTCATATCTAAATATAGAAAAGAAATCATGTTTCTATTAATAACCAGAATAAAATAATAATTATTACAGTCTAGAGTAAGGCTATAAGGCAAAGCTAAACTACAACTTTTTACAGCTAATACAACAACTCTTGCTCCATTACCAACTCGCAAGTCTACTTTACCTTTACTCAATGATATACTATTTGTCAGTACCTGCCTATTATTACAATTGTGAGATCTACATCTAGTATCTAATACACAAGACTGAAAATAGAAATAAAAAGATTGATTTCAATCATAAATATACCAGAAGCTGAAGTGACCTTTTACTTCTTGTCCTTCAAACTAGCAAGATAGTCTTTGTAGTTTCTCTTATAATGTCCATTGGCTCCACAATGGAAACAAATGCCCTTGTCATTCTTCTTCTTGACATCTCCACTAGCCTTTTCTACTTTAGGTTGGGCTTTTTGCTTCTTACTCTTATTCTTCTTGAGAGTCTTACTCTTTTCCTTTGAAAAATTAATAAAAAGATTAGAAGTAGATTCCTTCTCAAGGCTTCTGTTGACTTGAGCATATTTAGTAACTTTAGTAACGTCACTTCTTCTGATTCATATTATAGTTCATAATTAATTGATAAAAGCTCGAAGTGAGAGATTGGAGCACCAGCTCAATGGCTAACTTGTGATCCATGACATAACCTAACTAGCCTAATTTCTTAATATAGGCAATCATCTTCAGTACATGAGACTCTACCGAAGATCCAAGTGCTATCTTACATTGATACAGTGTTTGAAAAGTCTCAAACCTCTCTAGTGGCATCATCAGGCCAGATAGGTACTCATGTAGTAGACAATTTAGTGGCATCATTAGGTCAGCTAGAGATATTGACAAAGAAGCTAGATAGTCTGATGTATGTTTTTAAGGGAGGTATGGGTTCATCTATGAGGAGTTATGCCATGTGTGAGTATTATGGTAAAGATTCACATTCATCCTTTAAGGGTCAAGTAGAGAACTCGTTCATGTAAGGGTAAGAAGAGGCATATTATGTTACCAACTATAATAGGTAGAGAGGGGATTCTTACTCTGATACCTACAATGTAGGATAGAGTAACTATACTAATTTTTTCTTGAAGCAATAACTAGATGACACAACTATAGCCTTCTACAGTTCAAAGAGCACCAACTATAGGATTTAATGCTTCCATTTTTGTGTTACCTGAAATATCTAAATTTGAAGAGCTATTTATAAAGTACATCTTTGTTATAGAAGTGAGGATGAAAAATCAAGAAGCCTTCATCTGGAATTTAGAAAACCAGATAAGCTAACTTGCAAGTTTGATGAAGGAGAGGATTCTAGGTTTATTAAGTAAAACTATGGAGACCAACCTGAGGAAGCATGCTAAGGTGATCTTATTAAGGAGTAGTAAGGAGCTTAAGAGTAAGGAGGATGAGAAGATAGAGGGCAGTGAAACAGAACAGAATCAAGAGATAAGCAAAGAGGAATAGAAGGAACCAACTGAAGAGGAGGATCATCCTAGGTTACTTACAGATCTGATCTCCAATCTGTTAAGACCTAGAATACCCTATTTTTAGAGGCTTAAAGATAAATAATTAGATAAGTAGTTTGGTAAATTTTATAAGGCATATTAATATTCCTTCTACCGAGGCTTTCACACAAATGCCTTCTTATACTAAGTTTTTGAAGGAAATCTTGTCTAATAAGGGAAGGCTTGAAGAATGTGAAACTGTGAAATTGAATAAAGAGTACTCGACCATTTTGTTAAAGAAGATACTACTTAAACTTAAGGATCCAGAGAGTTTCACTATTCTTTGCATTATTGGTGACTTGAATATAGATAGAACATTAATGGATTTGGGTATGAGTATTAATTTGGTGCCTCTTTTTGTCTCTAAGAAGCTAAGATTAACGGAGATAAAACCAATTATGGTTTCACTTTAGTTCGCAGATTGGTCGATTATATATCTAAGGGGAGTCATAGAGGACATGCTGGTTAAAATGGAAAAGTTCATCTTTTTGGTGGACTTATTAGTTCTCACTATAGAGGAGGATCATGACATCCCTATTATCCTTGGGGGACTGTTCATGGCTATATCGAGGACTATTATTGATATGCAGTATGGAAAGCTCATTTTGAAACTTCAAGGTGAGGAGATAGCTATGAACCATCCATTTACTTTTGATTCTTATATTTTTATTGACATATATGATACTACTCATTCTTTTGATGTTTATGCAGGATTATTAGATGAGGAAGTATAAGATGTGCTTGAAGAATTAGACAAGGAGTTTCAAAAGGAGTTAGGAGACTATAAAACTGGTGTGGAGCAAGTATACTGGACACAATATAAGACTTATAAGCCACTTTAAAGACCAGCCAAGCCACTTCCTAAGCCTTGAATTAAAGAACCTCCTTCTCTTGAACTTAAACCCTTAACTATTCATTTAAAGTATACATTTTTATAACCACTTGAGCACTTACCAATTATAATTTCTTCTGTTTTTACAAATACCATCAAAGAGAGGCTTCTCTTGGTACTTTGAGACCACAAGCAAGCCATTAAGTGGATGATTATAAACATAAAAGGAATTAGCCCCTCTTTTTACATGTATAATATTTTTATGAAGGATGCTAGTAAGGCATTGGTGCAAACCCTAAGACGACTCAATGCACACATGAAAGATAAGGTTAAGGATAGGGCAATCAAGCTTCTAGATGCATGCAGTTATTATCTATTTCATTTATAATTTTAGTTGACTGAGTCATATACAAGTTGTGCCTAAGAAGAGAGGGATCATTATTATACAAAATGAAAAGAAAGAATTGATAGCCATTAAGAATGTTACAGGATGGATGTTGTGTATTGATTATAGGAAACTAAATGATGCCACCCATAAATATCACTTTCTTTTTTCATTTATTGATTAGATGATTGAGAAGTTATCTAGACAAAACTTTGATTGTTCCTTAGATGGATATTTTAGTTATTTTTAGATTCTAACAGCTCTAGAAAATTAGGAAAAGACCAATTTTACTTGTCATTATAGTATATTTGCATATAGGCACATGTCATTTAGTTTGTGTAATGCTCCAACTAGACTTCCGCAAGGCCTGATTGCTATTTTTTCTTACATGCTTGAGACTTGCATTAAGATATTTATGGATGACTTCTTTATATGTGGTACTTATTTTAATACATGCTTAAAAACTTAAAGAAAGTCTTAACAAGATGTGAAGAGACATATTTAATACTTAATTGGGAAAATTATAATTTAATGGTATGGGGATATATTGCGTTGTGTCATAAGATATCTAATAAGGACATAAAGGTGGATCCAGCTAAAATTGATGCCAATAAGAAACTTCCTCCCCTGAAATTTGTTAAATATATTAGGAGTTTCTTAAGACACACTAGTTTTTACCATCATTTCATTTAGAACTTTTTAAAATTTCTAGTCCTTTGACTGAGATGCTTGAGAAAGATGTTGCGTTTAACTTTGATAATAATTCCATCACATATTTTAATTTTTTAAAGGAAAAAATTGTATTGTACTTATACATGTATCTCCTTATCGGTCTCTTCCTTTTGAACTAATGTACAATTTAAGTGATTTTGCAATTGGGGTTGTGTTAGGTTAGCTACAAGGTAGGCTCTTTCACCCTATTTACTATTCTAGTAGAACATTGAACAGTGCATAATACCATGATATCACCATGGATAAAGAAAATTTGGTGGTTGTATTTGTTTTGACAAGTTTAAGTCTTATATGATTTTGTTTAAACATTGACTATACAGCTTTAAAATACTTAATGATGAAATGAATGCAAAACCAAGACTTATTCGATGGGTTATACTTTTGTAGGAGTTTGATATTACGCTTAAGGATAGGAAAGGGAATGCAAATTTTGTAACTAATCACTTGTTGAGACCAGATGAAGCAACCATGGAGAATGAGAACAATAAAGACATTAACGAGCTCTTTCCTAGTGACTAACTTGTGGCCATATGATAGCCACTCCTTAGTTTTTTGACTAGATAAACTTCTTTGTTAGTAATATCCTCCCTCCTGACTTTTCTTACAGTCAAAAGAAGAAAATTTTGTCAAAGGTAAGACATTATCATTAGGATGAACCTTGCTTGTACAAGAATTTTTACTGATAGAATTATGAGACATTGTATTCTTGCTTGTACAAGAATTTGTGTTGATATAATTGTGATACATTGTATTCTTAAAGAGGAAATATCCTCAATTTTGCATTATTATCATTCTAGAGAGGTAGTAGGGAATTATTGGGTGGTTAGAATGACATATAAAGTTTTAGAATGTGGTTTCTATTGGCATTTTATTCAAGAATGCATATATATTTGTCAAATTTTGGGATAGATGCTAAAAGAATGAGAATATATCTACGAAGTATGACTTGCCATTGACTAACATTATAGTGTATGGGGTTTTTAATATTTTTGGCATTGACTTTATAGGACCATTCCCTAAGCCATACTGTTAAGGGGTAAATTGATAGTATTTTTAATGTTATTTAATGTAAATTTTCCCCTATTTTAGTGTTTAAATGTTTAATTTATATTTGGAAATGTTTAATTTGTAGGTTGATGTGAATAATTTAATAAATGAGTAAAAAGGAGGAAAAAGTATCAAATTTTAGGACCAATACGATAGTCTGACCAACCAACTGTATTGCCTCCCAGAACCCCATGTATATCTTCAAAGAATTGGAGGTATATGACAGTCTCCAACCCATCGTATTGCTGTAGCTAGACTATCATATAGCTTTGACATACACATTTTCTAGCATATTCTTCAATAATTGCAACGGTTGTCTCCTTTTATTTACTACAGCTACTTCCCTTTAAGTTTAGGACATTGTCCAGGCTCTAGGGTAGAGAGTTTTAGGTAGAAAAACATTTTTCTTTCTTGTTTTTAGATCTAAGTTAGTCTTAAGTTAGTTTTAAGTTGTTTTTTGTTTCAATTTGTTATAAAGCAAAACACGCGAATTAGAGTTAGCTAATCATATCAGATTCATCTTCGGTGAATTCTAAACTTTAATCTTATGTATTATAGTTTTATTTGTGAATTAATTAAAGTATTGTTATTTGAGTTAATCGTTTCATGTTGTTTGATTAATTTTTGTGCTTAATGTTTAATTTCAGTTAAGTTAAGATGTTAAATGTGTTTTTATTGATGGTTAAATGTGTTAATTAATGATTAATACAGGATTAGTAAGTTACTATTTATTTATTGAATACTTAATGCTTATTCTAAACTGACCACTTAGGATAAAATCTTTAGATAATCTAGGATTTGAAAATTTTACTTAGGTTAATGGATAAATGAATAAACAACATGGTTTAAATCATTGTATAACCAAACTTTGGTTAATCATGAGGGTGCTAGTTTTGAAATAGGGAATTTTAGAACTAGACTTCTTGAACTTGAGGCCTATTACCTAGTCTAAGGTATAACCAAACTTTAGGATATGACCAACAGAGATAAGCTAGTATCTTAACTATAGCACTGTCTAGATTTAGTGCAGATACCCTAAATTATGCATCACTAATCCATCAATTAAATCATCAACCATCAAAACCTTAACTGATGAAATTAGGAAAAGCAACCTTGAACTCTTTTACAAGTGATTGGAAGCTTTCTAGAATTTATTTTGTAAGTTTATTTAATTTCTTAATTTTTAATTTTGTATCCTCTAGATAATTTTAATCTGATTGACCTAGTACTTACATACACACTTCTTAGTGGGATTGATACTTGGAGTCTTAAATATACTCCACTATATTATTTGTTGCGACCAATGCACTTGTCAAAAAGTTGTTCTTAAATAAATTATAATTTTGTGTATTAAAAGATTGAAAAAGCACAATCTTCCTTTAATAAGGTGAAGAGAAATCTTATAACCAATGTTTATATGGAAAAGAGGAGCCTTGGCACACTGAACCAACAACAACAACAAATTGAACAACCCCTTTACAAGTAACTAAGACACTTAAGAAAATATTTCACTTAAAGTACAATCAATCTAAGAGCTTCAATGCTTTTAATAATGACACGAATGATAAATGACACTAATGAAAGATTTAAAAAAATGTGTTTGATTGATGCATTAAAAATGTGAGTGATGATGAAAACACAATCTAAAACACTCATACAAACTAAACCTGGACAGATTTGATAGATAAGATAGAAAATGCTTCCAAACACTTAAACAATCCTTGAAAATCAGTTAGGTGGGAATGGGATCAGGTATTTTCATGTCCTACTGTAGTGCCCAGTGATTGCGGTTGGCCACAGACAAAATTAGCTCAAATTAATCTATCTTTCTTGCACAATTTAACAATTTAATTCG
>JAOXYD010225854.1:0-18483 GCA_028565735.1 Pinacopodium congolense
GGATGTGACTCTACCTAATTGAAGTGCTCATATGTTAGAGCCTTATGGTAGTGGTTTTGCTCTTAACGTACCTAGAAGATAAGAAAGGAATCATCTCAGTCAATGCCATCTACATGCTATTTGACTTAACTAACAACTTAAGACTCATTAAAATTGTTATGATGGTTTAATTATGTTAAATCAAAGGGGCTTCCACTTTATTTTAATGATGATAAAACATCTTCGCTATTGATATTTTTTTAAGTGTGTATAAATATAGGTTGATTAGAGCATTTGAGTAAGAAAACATTGATTTTCAGACAAAGGGAGGATCAGTCAACCAAACACCAGTGTTTAAGGGAGCATTGGCTGACCGAAGGAAGATCGGTCGATCGAACTATGGAGATCGGTTAACAGAACAAACGTGTTGAGGAGATCAGTTGATCGAATACGAAGATCGACTGATTGAACTAGTACCGGTCAACAGATTGAGGCTACCGATCGACCATATGAAGTAAAACTATGAAGATCGGTCAACCAAACACGTTAATCGATCGACCGAATAAAGAAGATCTAGAGCGGATTATGAGGAACGGTCATATTGCACAACGGTAGCAATATTTATCCAATGGTCCAAAGGAATTAATTAAGAGATTAATGTTGCACAACGGATAAATTCATCCTTATTTATTAGTAAATAAGGATTAAGCAACGTCAAATAGTGTATTATTAAAAAGGAAGAAAAAGAGAAGATATACAAGTGTTTAGAGTTCATATTTGAGTTTAGTTTTTGTGCCGTGAGTTTGTTAATGTGTTTGATTTGAGAAGTTATTCTTGAGCTTTAAAATAAGAAAGAAAGGTTATTGTTGAGCCTTAAAAAAAGGAATAAAGGTTATTCTTGAGCCTAAAAGGATTTGTAAGTTATAATTAATTTTACATTTGTATTCCTTATATTACTTTCAATAATTACAAGTGTTTTTTTATCTTATTTGTTTTATAATTGTTTATTTAACTTTCACAAATTATTGTTGATTTTATTCTTATGTTTTTACTTAAAATATTCTTAGAACCTAATTCACTCCCATCTTAAGTGCCAGTTAGGACCAATAATTGGTCTCATAGTGTAGGTCTCACCTAGAGCTTAAATTCCAACGAATTTCTGAGGAAATATCAAATGACACATTTCATGAATTCTGTAGGTTCTTCGTATAGCTTAGATGAGCATAATCCACACAGAACACCTTTCTTCGATAGTAACAATTATATGTATTGGAAGAATATGATGAGATGTTACTTGATGGGGGAAAATATTGATTTATGGACAATGATAACTCGACAATTTACGATGCCTACCAAAATCATAGGACATAAAATAGTCCTAAAGAAAGATAATGAGTGAAACATAGATGAAAGAAAGACGATATCTTTGAACAGTAAGACTATGCATATTTTATATTTTGCTTTTTAAGCATGGAAGAATACAATATGATTACAATGTGTGAAACTGAATATGATATATGGAATACTCTTGAAATTACTCATGAAGGTACCAATCAAGTCAAGGAAACCAAAATAGGTATGCTTACTCACGATTATGAACTCTTTTGTATGATGCATGATGAGACACTATTTTTTCAATGTATGCTCATTTTAATAATATTATAAATGTGATAAAAGGTCTAGGTAAGACCTATTCTAGTATTGAGCTATGTAGAAAAATTTTAATGTCCCTACTAAAGACATGGGAAACAAAGGTGACGGCAATATAAGAGGCTAAGGATCTTAACACACTTTCTCTCGACGAGCTTATTGGTTCACTTCTAACATATGAGATGAGGATGAAAAATATCAAAGAGGAACAAGGGGCACCAAGGAAGAAAAATGTGGCGTTCAAAGCGATCAAAAAGAAAGAAAGTGATAATGAAGAATCGTCGATTGGAAGTGAAAACGAGGAGCTCGCATTCATCACAAGAAGGCTAAAGAAGTTCATGCAAAATGCCTCAACGAGTCAAAAAATACGTCTTATTCAAAACAAAGTTATCTAACACAAAATATTTTAAGTGTGGTGAAAAAGGAAATTTGAGATCGCAATGCCCCCACCTACAAGATGAAGAAGAAGGAAAAGCCTTCAAGAAAAGAAAGCATTGAAAGCCTCTTGGTCCAAATCTAGCGATTCTGAAGAAGAAGAAGTGGCTAACATATGCTTTATGGCACACAACGAGATACGTTCTCCACCTAGTGAAGATGAATGTGATTACACGTATGATGAAGTGTTAGAATACATAAAAGAATTAACTAAAAAGAACAAAGAATTGCATGATAAGCATAAGAAAATCTTAAAAGAATTAGTTGTGTGTAAATAGGAAAATAATAACCTTAGAAAAGATATGACCTTAATTAATAAAGACAATGATGAGTTTGTAAATGAAAATAGGTCCCTAAAGAAAGAAATTGAATACCTCAAAGAATCAATTGAAAATTTCAATAAGGAAAAAGGAAAATTAGATACTTTATTGAGTATTCAAAAGTTTGGAAATGATAAACATAGTTTAGGGTATAGTAATAAAAATGGGGCATCTACAAGTAAGACTGTTCTTATGAAGGCAAAGAACTTAGAAGATGAATATACTCCTAAAGGTGTTCAAAATGCACTAGTAAACATCAACCTAAGCATCATGCATTTTTGTATACATCAAGACATCACAAAGAAAGAATGTAAATGTGCATGTGCCCAAAAATAGAAATAATTTATATGTTAATGTACATTATCAAAATGATGCATTTAGGCCTTTAACGTCATATTTTCCTAGAAATGTTTATCATACTTATCATATGCCTTTAAAATGTCTCTCATACATATTCTAGATAAGATTTTCATCAAAGAAAAATGTTTACATCTAGAAATGCATATAGGAACAATATCAGACCTCATTCATAGGATACATTTAAGAGTTTTAATGGATCTAGACCAAGACATGCTTATAAATTACGTACTCCATTATCTTGTCATTTATGTGGTCATTTTGGACATGTTCAAAAATATTGCTTTGATCATTTAAATATTTTCTCAAATGGTCGCGAAAGATATAGAACTAACCATCAAGGACCTAAGATGATATGGGTACCAAAAGTTCGTTAAATTTATTTTGTAGGTATTAAAGAGTATCTCCAAGAGCATAAAAGAAAAATAAATCGCCAACATTGTTAAACCGAGGATGTAAATACTACAAGAGGTTAGTGATAGATTATTAAAAGGGAAATATACCTTAAACCTATATTTATCTGCTTGATTAAGCTTTACATTGATGTCTTAATTAATTGCAATTCTGACTAAAAGTTAGATAATTGAATCTACTTGAACTTGTGTATTACTTGATATCTTGTGACTTAAATTATAAATAAAGTAATTAAATTATTGAAAATGTAAGAATTATATATGTTTGCGTACTGTTAACTATCGGCCAACCGATAGGATTAGTTCGGCCAACTGAATGTGTTTTGTAGTTATATCAGTCGACTGATGGAATTAGTTCGGCCAATCAAATGTGGTGTGTCGGGACATCGATCAATCGATATCAATTGTTCGGTCGATTGAATGATCAAAATTCTGCGATTTTAATTCCTGTCTTTTTGTGTTATTTGCGCAAAAATTTTGTATATGATATACATTTTCTTGTTTGATTGTACTACTTGAATATAACGTTTAAGCTTCCTAATTAGAGCTTTTTAAAATGACATTTCTATATGTTTAAATTTTTGTATAATTATGTGTCTTGATAAATGTTTTTAAGTAATCACTTTAAGTGTTTCCTAGATGTTTTGATACTTTACGAATTATAGGAATATTAAAAATCATGGTCTGAGCATATTTTCAATAATCAAGGTTTTGACTTCTTAATCCCTCTTATGTATTTTAAACCTTTGCACTTACTTATTTTTAAGAAAAATTGTTTTTATTGAAGGGGAGCATGGGACTTCATTTCATAATTGAGTATATTTTTGATAATTTCTTCTATGAGCTTTTTAAAGTTAAGCAAGAATGCATTTGTGGTTAAATGATGATATGATCATTGTCATGCATTTTAGGTGTTAAATTGAAATTTTGATTGCATGAATTTAAGGGGTGTCATTGATAGAGCTTTTGATTATTTGAGACTTTTAAGATATTTTTTTAACAATTGGTGTCAAGTATGAAGAAATTTTAATTTGTATCTTGAACTTATTCTTGATGTTGTTATTGATTTTTGGAGTATTCCTTTTAGACGAGAAACCTGTATTTGGCATCTTGAAGCTGTTATAGATTCTTGATGCAACCTTTGTTTATTTTGTATGATATTAACAATTGGTATTATGGTAGTTGTTTTTGATGAAATTGATTTGTATCATTAATTAGCTTGCATTGTCTTTATTACAATTGGCATCAACATGTCGTTTTTTAAACAACTTTTTATATTTATAAACAATAGTCTCTTACCTTGAAAAATGTTTTTCGAATGACAAGAATAATTCGAGTCAAGTTTTTATTTTCCAATAAATGTTATAAAGTTTTTGTCCTCTAGCATTTGGTATCATGTTTTTGAACAATTGGTATGGACAAGCCTTCTTTTCAGTATATTTGGTTTCAAGTATGTGATTTTTCAGTTTAGTCATTTTTTTTCAACAATTGGTATCTATATTGATGAGTATTTTATTGTAGAATTTTTAAATGAGATTTGATTGTCTTTGTCCCTCTTTTGAGTACATATGTTATTGTATTTTGAAGGATATCTTGGTATGTTTTATTAAGGGGGAGCATTAATTTGAAATATATGTTTAGAAGAGCATTAGTGTATCCTGTTTGCATGCTCTGTGTATTGGAATCAAATTTTCATAAGAATGGGAGAATTGTAGATGTTATATATATTTGTGAATAATTGTATATTCATTTTCATATTTGACACCTTTTTGTATTAGGTTGTATACTTTTTTATAATTACAAAAAGACGGAAAATGATAGAAATGATATTAGAAAGGAGTCGCAAGTTTTGTGATATTTGCATGGTTGAGTGGATTGATTTGCTTATAATATCATACAGTTTTGTCATCATAAAAAAAGGGGAGATATTTTATCCAAAGGAGGTTCCACCTTATTTTAATGATGACAAAACATTTTTGCTATTAATATAATTTTTTAAGTGTGTATGAGGATAGGTTGATTGCAGCATTTGAGCAAGAAAATGTCAATCAACTGACAAAGAGAGGATCAGTCGACCAAACTCTCGTACTAAAGGGAGCATTGGCCGATTAAACAAAGATCGGACGACCAAATTACAAAGATCGGTAGATCGAATGGACGTTTTGAGGAGTTCAGTTGACCAAATAAAGACTAATCAATGGAATGAAGGCAAATCGAACGAACAGTGGCTATCGATCTACCTTTTGAACAAATTTAGAAGACCAATCAACTGAATAAAACCTATCAGTTGACCTAACAAAGTGCAATGATCATATTGTTCAATGGATAGAAGATTTGCAGAACGGTCATAAAATATGTACAGCAGTCAAAAGAGTTAATTATCATATGAACATTGGAGGACTATCCAACAGCTCAATTAATATTATTCTATGAATACAGGGTAAGAGAGTATTGAGATACGAGATAAAAATGTGGAAATATAAGTGATATACAAATGTTGAAAACAAGTTTATACTTGAGTGTCATTTTTTTGTTGTGAGTTTATTCATGTACTTGATTATCAGAGGTTATTCTTGAGCCACAAAAGAATTTGGGATATTATTCTTATGCCTTGAAAAAGGATTTGATAGGATATTCTTGAGCCTTATAAAAAGGAAAAGAGGTTATTCTTGGACCTTAAAACAAGGAAGAGAGGTTATTATTGAGCCTTGAAAAAGAAAAATGGGTTATCCTTGAGCCTAAAAGGAATTGTAAGTTGTAATCAATTTTACATTTGTATTTCTTATCTTACTTTCAATAATTACAAGTGCTTTTCATCTTATTGATTTTATATTTGTTTATTTAGCTTCCACAAATTATTATTGCTTTCATTCTTGTGTTTTTGCTTTCATTATTGGAACCTAATTCACCCACTCTTAGGTATCATTTAGGACCAATAGACTTGAACAATCACTCATATTGTAGATCAATAGCACTGTCATAGTCTTACATTAACCTATAGTTCTAAATTATGGTCTTTAATGCTAGTAGGCTTTAACGCCAATGACAACTTTAGAAGATCCCATTGATCTCCTTAAAAGATTATAACAGTTGTCTTGGTAAGCCAACAACGATGTTATTAACGAAACATGTTGCTCTTTCAAAATTTTCTCCACAATTGATATTTTTAACACATAACTTCTAATTTTGTCATGAACCTATAAAATAAAAATTTATACACATAATCCTACAATATTACATCAAAATAAGGTAAATACAAATACATCCCACATCATGGTCTAAATAAATGTAAATCATTCCTCTATCTACAGTGGACCATTATAAATTGGCTTGTGCTCATCTCTTCCTACCTCTTTTGTTTTTCAATTTTATTTCACTTTAGTTCATTTTAATATATATTGTTTCCTTAATTATTTATAATTTTAAATTTATACTAGGAGGATAATTTTCATTAGGTATAAAAACTTAAAAATCTTTAATCACCTAATTTACATTTTAGATGCCATTTAAGGTCCAATGGTATATAAACTTTAACAAAAATTATCTCCTATAGAATTCAAGAATTCCTAAGGTTTGCTAATTTCCTTGAAAAATACCTTATAGACAGATGTAAGATCAATTAGGCTTGAGTAGTAGAAAATTTTATATATAAAGATAATAGATAGTGTTCCATTTATATTTATTTATCTTTTTCCTATTTGGTATATACTATCAGGTCACATGTTTAATTCAAGCAAGGAAATCAAGAAGTATGGAATTATCGAAACAATGTGTGCCTAAAAATAAATGTAGTTAAATTTAAGGAATCTTAGATTAAGAGACATTATTTGATCTGAGAATTGAGTTTATTTCAATTATCTTATATGAATTTATTTTATTTGGGAGACTTCATAATCAATACTTGTAGTTTATAAAGCAATTCCTTTTTAAGTTGTTTTTAGAGAGTATTCCATTACCGTAAGTTTATACATATTATTTTAGCCTTATCCCAATGGTAAGTCTTGAGTGGTTAGCCTTTATCTTTTAATGGTGACCAACCATAGGTGTAATAACTCTATATTAGGATCATGAAAAGAAAAAGTGGTGTTAGAGATTTAGTATTAAAGTTAGAAACATAATCTTAAAAAATTATAAGATGAGTAAGGGTAGATTACATGAGTCATTTGTTTGTTAGGTCTAGTATTGCGAATCATGTTTTCAATTATCATATTCACAAGGAATTTTCTTATTGATTTTGAAAAACAGTTATGTGAATCATATTGGGAAAGGATCATTAAGCACACAATGAGAGGAGGATAATGTCAAGAAATACATGATAGGTCAACAATGTTAGAAGTAAGTAAGGATAAGTGTATAAAAAAGGGTGGAAATTGTAAAGCGATGATTAAAAGGTATTACAAAAAGAAGAGTAGTGTTAGCTTTAGCAACTGAAGACTTATTAGGATAAATACTACGACTATATTTCCCAATAAGATACAACAGATAGCACTTCTAGGAGGTGAGACTAGAATTAGTAGAGGATATATACTTTTTCAAGGTAAATGTTTTAATTATGGAATGTAACGTCCGAAGTGGTTATGGTGTGTTCAAAAGAGAACTTGAAGTGTGTTGATTAGTGTATGGGGAAGAGGACCATAAAGTAGTACTGTACTTAAAAGGGGCTTGATTAGAGCATGCATTTCATATAAGAAAGGAGGGAATAGAGCAATGAAATGGCTATAAAGAACATTCACCTCTTTTAAATTGCTCATTGTACCATTTACCAGTTAGAATTGATTGATGGTGCTAACTGGTGGTTAGTTTCCTGATCTAAAACCTAAAAGCAAGTGCACAATGTGAATAATTAATATAGGATAATGAGTCTGAATATTGTTTCTATAAAGAACTATTATAAGTATTAAGTTACTCAGTGTTAAATTACCCATATAATTCTTAATAGATAAACAATTAAAACTTAAAGAAAAAATAATTAGACAAACAAATATTCAATCTAAACATAAGTTAATGGAACAATAATTATATTAATAATAAATCTATTTAAGGCTTTAAATTTCAATAGGTTAATCAAATTCAAAGAATTAATTATTAAATAGATTTAGGATATCGTAAATTAAACATGATACAATCAATAATCATGGAAATAAGTTTTCTCTTTTAATCATAATATATTTACATGGACTGTAAAAAAATTGGAATAAAAGTCATAAAACTTTTAAAAAATGAAACATCAAAACTTTGGATCTATAAAAATTCACAAAAGAAATCAGAGCTTGACTCACATATAATTTAATTACGTTATCTAATTAACTTTACAATAATTTTAAGTCAATCGTCATAGATCCCTTAATCATCTATTATTCTTACTTAGATGATCAGGATAAGAAAGATAAACAAAAATCTTAATTAGATAAAAATATTCCAACTTTGAAGTTATAAGCCATCATTTGTCTTAGGTTAACTAAAGAAAATTAAGCACAAATATTAAAAAATAAAAAATAAAAAATAGAAAATAAAGAATCAAACAAAAGAAAAAAGAAACAGTGAAAGATGTTACAATTAGAAATAGATATCCTAATTGAGAATCTTACTATTTTTTTCAATGTTAAAGACTCTTAAGGAACTCTAACTTAATAACTTAATGTTTAGAAAGAAAAAAAATGAAAAAGAAAAAAAAGAACTTACTACTTTAATTCATTTCACTATTTTTCATGTTACCCTCTTATCTTCTTTTTTCCCTCCTAATCAAGTTTCTTTTTTCCCTCCTAATCAAGTTTCTTTTTACCTTTGATGATAATTGCTAAAGTTTCAAAACCTTTAAACGTTCCAAGGGCAAAATAGTCCACTTTAGCACCAAAAAACTCTTCTTTTCTAAAAATTTCTAAATGTAAAAATGGGACTTAAAATTTGGTTAAAACGATGTCTTTATGTAGGATTGTTATTCTATTTTTTGCATCTGGGAGCTAAATAGTGGTACACAAAAATATCATTGGTGTTATTTAAGATCATTATTATACTTTTTAACTTTTTCTCTTTTTCAAGATGACACTCCTTAAAGAACATAATGGCATTGTTTAAAATAAATGTTTTACTTCTATTCAATTTCACTAAAAATCACTCCTTTCCCCAAAAATAAACTTGAAACTTATCAAAATAATTTGTAAATAGAATAAATTTCATCAACTGATGAGAAAAAAACCAAAAAATATAACTTAAAAATTATCTAATTTACTCATAACAATTCTCTCACACTTAAACTATTACTTGTATTTAAATAATTACTCTAGACACCCATTTAGAAATATTCCAATAACATGCAAAACCTAATTGGGTACTAAATTCAAACCAATGCAACTAGCCATACATAATATCTCCTAACTCAGTCATAATTATGAATCTACTTAACTCATACAATCATACAAATAGATATAGTAACCCTTTGTAGATAACATCGACCTTCCAATTAACCTTAAACAAAATATCAAACAAACTTGCTCAAGAGCACTTTGACTATTTTTTTATACTGTATTTTTCTTTGATTACATTCATTCAATTAGCAAATAACTTATGCAGATGTGCTTTACAATTTTTTTAGTCCCAACAAGTACATTTTATGCTTCGTCTTGGAATTTATAGCTCATTACTTAACTTACACTCATTCACTTTAAATTCAATTAAATTACTTATAATGTTTTTCAAATTTTATAAGAAGATAATATAAATTGAGCACCATAATCCAAATTTGCAACAAAAAAAAAAACCAAATAAAATTTTATTACAAAATTAACAATGCATAGAAGGGTCAATTGAACACGTATAAATGAAACAAAAATGAAAGGAAAATTGGTAGTCAATTATGAGTGATTCAATGTTAACAATGTTAACTACCCTAACAACATTAAAGAATCCCAAATAACACTCAACTTACCTTCATAATTATCATAAGTAAGACCCATAAATTAATCACTTTCAAAACTCATAATCATTTAAGTGCTTGAGTAATTAAATAAAGTATTTCACCCTATATTTAAACTAAACATTGTCCTAAAAATAAAATAGAAGGGATAAAAATAAATGAAAAGGAAGGAAAACTCCCCTAAAATTGTAGGGTACATTATATTTTAAAACTATCTGTGCTATCTATAAGAGAACAAGATGAACCCATTAAAAGAATAATTAAAAAAATCAAAATAATTGAAGTATAAATTAAATAAAAAATAATAGAAAATAAAGCCTTCAATGCTAAGAAGGTAGTATAAACCTAGATGGCTAGATTACTTCTCAACAAGAACTTTTTAAAAGTCTTTTAAATTTAGGTATTACCCAATAATTATTATAAGCCATCTAATCCTCTCTCCTATCATCAGTTTATAACGGCTTTGGTAGAGATGCAAAAACTATCTATATTATTGCTCATGATCCCCAACTAAGTGGCCAGGACTATTAATGAATCATCCTAGTGAATCCTTACTAAATTAGTAACTCTTATGTAGTTAAGATGCCATTGGTAATCATGCGTGGCCACTTTGCCAATGATTTACGGTCACTGAAAGATGACAAAGCATATAAATCAAAATTTAAATAAAACATAATTAGAAAACAAAAATAAAATTAAATAAAGATATAAATTTGAAGTAATTAACATTGATTTATACCTAATATTACCACAATAAATCCCTAACAATGACATAAAAAAACTTATTGGTCAATTTCTTATTCTAAAATGTTAATCCCATATGGCACTTTAATAGAGGAGTGAATGATTAGATGTTTGAAAATTCTAAGTTTTCAATTTAAACGTAAAAATTCATATAAAATTTCATATGATTTTCAAAGTGATGTACCATTAATCATTCCTAATTCTCTCCTAATCATGAAAAAATTATCCTCTTTGATTAATACAACATGTTAAAGACATTATTCTCTCCCCCTAAATTTGTATAATATTATCATGACAAAAAATATGTCATTGAGGATACCTAGGCACCATGTATTTTCATCATTTAAGCCTCTTTTCATTTTAATTAATTCCTTATAAAAAAATTTCACTCTCCTTAAATATATGCATCAATGCATTATAGGGTAACAAAAAATGATGGGAATCTAGCATAAATTGTACATAAAAAACTTGATTCATAAGCATAAACATCATTTAACATATAACTCGACCAACATTGAGCCTTTAATGTCACTAAACTTCTCCCTTAGAAATAAGCAATAAAAATTTAAAAGATACCAAATGGTGCAGTTCCACTAAATTTATATGTTATAAAAATTTAGTCATATAAGGGAAACATATGCTCAAAACATTTCTTGACCAATTGCAAGAAAGATAACAATTTTTTTAAAAAATCATTTTATCTTTCTCATACAACGCAACAATTCTTTAAATCGTATACTGATTTCAATGTAATGCACTAAATAAAAAATGTTTTACATTAGTAATTTTCAAATCATTCTACTTTGCTTACGCAATAACACTTTCTCAATCTAGACACATGTGACAAATCTTTCTACTTAAAATCTATTTCAAGCTAATAACCTTGAATGTTATCAATGTAAGGATAAATATTTACCTATTTTTTGTATCCCCAATGGTTACCTCATTTTCTACTCTTTGCTTGGCTTAACAATATGTTTGGTTGATTAGCTCATGTGATGGCTCTTGGTGAAAGTTTATTTTTCAACTTATTTATTAGAGATATCACTTATTTCTTCCCTACTAGACATTCATTTTATCCCAATTTATAACTTACAAGTAAGAAAATCAATATGTTTTAGGTATCCATACTAATTTGAGTGCTCAAGTGTTAATTTTAGCACCTTTATTAACCTATAATTTAAAAGGTCTTTTCAAAACATCTTTGTTTCTCAAAACAAAACTTTTCAATATGATCAAAAGCACCATAACAATATCATGTCAAAGGTTAATGATGAAACCCGTGGTTTTTATGCATATACTCATTCCTCTTATTATAATGAGTTATTCTAAGATAGTGATATGCCCTTAGTTGCATATGGGGTGTACTCTTTTAATTGTATTTATGCAGGTATAGGCTATGAAAATGAAACATGCCATCAGATCTCACATGAGCTCTAAATGTAAGCATTTGATATTGTTTATTCCTATAGTTGTATCAAGGACTATGAGCATGTGAAATCCCATCATGCATCCCATGGGCTCTAGATGAATAAGATTGAGATTTTACGCTTCAATAAAATTTATTTCTTCCTATTTTTATGACTTTATGATCTAAGCCTAAATGAATGAAAGTAATTTGATATCCTAATATGAAAATTTGCCCCCTTCGTTTCTTGATGAATTTGCCTCTTAATTCTTGATTTATGACCATATATAAATGCACGAAAATTTCCATTAGAGTTAGAATTAGATGATAAAGCTATATAAGCATATGAAGATTTAGGAAAATGCTCATCATGCAAATAAATTCCTCTTACCTAAATTTTTTTTGCATTGGACATACTCCCACATGAAAAACCCAATCCATTCCTATCAATTGAACTCTTTTGAACTCTTAGCTTCCTCACTAATCTTTCAATCCTTTGAGTGAATTCTTACAAAGATTATTTAAGATTATTGACCTCTCTCTTTAACTCTTCATTCTTAAGTAAAACTCATGCACATGATGCCTAGCAATAACCACACTCCTAAACTCTACCATGTCATACAATTCACACTTTAATTTCTCATTTTCAAGCATGCATTCATTTAAATTCTTTAATGTATCTTTATACTTGGAATAAAATTTCTTCCTTTTCAAATTCATAAATTTTACACATTCAACTATTTTTTCTTAAGAAAGACCATTATCGCTATCATCATCATCATCGTCATCATCATTAACATTAGAAGAATTTAAGGAAGAGGGTGCCTCATCATCATGGTCGACCATCAAGCCCAAGTAAGCCTTTTATTTTGAATGCTTTTTCTTACCTTTTTTTTTTTTTGACACCTCTATAAATAACTTTCAATTTATACCCATTTTCATTAACAGATTTATGCATAAAAACTTCACTAGAAAAAATTCTATCTAATGAACAAAAGAAAATATACATAAGACAATTATTTAAAGAAAAAAATTCCTTATCACGATCATTACCATTCTAATTTTAATTTAGGAATTTTTTTCCCATTTACAACTTTAATAGGAATAAAAGGACCATTATACAAATTTCCCACAAATTAACACTTTCATCCATTAGAAAAAATTTTATTCTAATTTTACAATAAGAAAAATAATCACCATTTTAAAATGGAATATAATTCAATTACTCATAATTCACCCTTCTTGACTAGATGGAAAACTTAATCCCTCCAAAAGTGCTACAAAGATCATTACTCATTAATTTTGTTATAAATTTAAGCACTAAGTGGGAATAACTCTAATACTAAATGTTATCCCTATAGGACACCTAGAGGGAAAGGGAGGTGAATCAAGTGTTTAAAAATTCTAAATTTGTAACAGAAACCAAATTTTGCGATATATGTAATCCCTAACCGCAATTCAACCCAAATGATGATGAGGATGAGGATGATGACAATATGATTCAATTATTAAAATTCAAACAATTTAATAACAAACACAAGCTTTTATAAATTAAAAAAAGTATGGAAGAGAGAACACACAATCAATTTTTATAGTGTTTCAACAAACTAATCCTGTGTCTAGATCTATTTTTACAAGATCATACCGAGAAATTTCACTATAAGAATTTTTTTCTTAGGATGAAGAGGAACATTACAATTTCTTCTTTACAAGGGTGAAGAAGAACCCACAATAATCTTCTTTTAAAGGGGTGAAGAGTAATCCATCAATCTCACTTTTATGGGTAAAGAGTAATCTTATAATCTTAGGGCTTGTTTAGTTCCACTGTAATTTTCAATTTTTGTTTCCTGTTTTTCTAAACACAAAAATCAATAAAGAAAACACACTAATATAGCACAGAAATCGAAAAAGAAAACACAATAACCAATACAAAAATACAAAAACCACAACAAAAAACCAAAACCCACAACCCAACTAAACATGCTCTTATACTTTATAACATATGAAGAGTAATCCTTCAATATCTCAATAACCAACCCCTTAACAAGCATACATAATCTCAAAATTTCATTTGATAATCTCAATGGTCAAGGGGCTTATAAATCACAATAAAATGAGATACAACAAAATTCACAAACTCACAAATGACAAAATGTTTTGTAAACTCTATTAAACTTAACCCAAAATAAATGACCATAAAACTTCTTCCACTAACTTTAAACCATGAATTTATAGGCTTTCCAATCTCAAAAACCTATTAAAATACAAAGCTAGCTGTCAATCTCAATTAAAAATATGTTGGATATTAAAAACTAGCCATTACAACGTGTTAAATAGGCCATAATGATGTTGTCATTTATCATCTATAATGATTTCAAGACTACAACAGCATTGTTCCTTTTTATCATTTTTGGGTAACATAGTGCATTTACGAAATTCTTGAAAACTTGTCCAAAGCACTTCTATATAATGTAAAACAATTCCTTTGCACCAAACATAACTTTAATCAAGTTTCAAATGTTTCCTAAAGTGTCTTTTTTTTAATGATCAAGACTTTTTAATTTCTGTAAGAAACTTAAATTTCTTAATCCTTACAACTCTAACTACATTTTGAAACTTCTTATTTTAAAATCAATTCCAAAGAATATCCAAACCATTCCTTTTACTTCAAAACCAATTCATATGAGTTTTAAAACATCTTTAAAGTGATTTTAGGCAACATTATGATTCACTTAAACTCAAACACAAAATATGTTTTGATTTACGGAAAATTTAACATTTTAATATAGCATATGCAATTCAAAACCTTTTGATATAAATTCCAAAATTTTTCAAATTTCTCAAAAATATTTTTATCATTAAAAGATTGACTCAAACACAATAAAAAACTTCTCTAAAATATCATGACATATCAAGAGGATTTTTTTAAAAACCTTTCACAATTTCATTGATTATGAAACATTAGATTCGTAATTCCCAAATTTCAATGATTATACAAGAATTTTATGCACAAAAAAAAAATCAGAAGCGCAAATTATTGTGCAAACATTAAAAAAATGCAACACACATGCATGAAGATTGAGCCTCTAAGAATATATATAAGATTAATACAAGATGAAAAAAAAAGTATTATAAAAAAAAAACCTCTTCAACCTTAATCTCCTTGGTTTTGATCTTCAACCACTTGATCTTTGCTTCAATGTTCTTCATCTTTACTTGAATTCTTCTATCAAGATTTTTATTTTTCTCTAGGGAATAATTTTTTCCTTGGGTTCTACAATGTGTTCCAATAAATATTATATTAATTTATCTTTCCAACAGATCAAAACCAAAACATTTCGACATAAATATTTTTTTCCATTATTAAAACCATTAGTCAGAACTTCCTTTGGTTCAACATAAAACCTAAAGGAATGTATAACCCATTAATAAGTAATATAAGATACTAAATCCAAATATCATCTCAAAAGGGATCTACTATAAGACCACACATAGTCCTTCAATTCTCAATTATCTAGAAAATTCTCATTAGCTAAATAATTAAAATTTAAAGAAACAAACAATTATATAAACAAGTTTTCAATCTAAAAATATTTTAATGAAATAAGAATTCATCTAACAAAAAATCTAGCTAAGGATTCAAATTTCAATTAGTTAATTATATTCAAAGAAATACATCTTTAACAAATGTAGGGTGAATTCACTTAATCAAGGTACGACTAATGATCATAAAAATAAATTTTCTTTTTTAATTTAAGAATATTTATTTGGTCCATAAATAAATTGGAAGAAAGTGCATAAAAATTAAGAAGCTTAAACATACGAACTTTATTTTTTCGAACCCTCATAAAAGAAATTGGAGCTTAGTCCACATCTAATTTAATTATATTTCTTCATTAAATTTCTAATAATTAAAATTTAATGATCACGGATCCCTTAATAATCTATTAATCTAAGTTAGGTGATCAGGATATGAAAGATAAATTAAATAGGTGATCAGGCTACAAAAGATAAATTAAACCCTAAATTAGATATAAATCTTCCAATTTTACAATCATAACAAATATAATTTTTTAACCCTAGCTAAAGAAAATTAATCACAGATATTCAACAAAAAAAACGATAGAAATAAAAAGCACATATCCATTAATGAAAATAAGTAATTAATACAAAAGATAAAAGAAAAGGTGAAAGATGATATATCCAAAAGTAAATATCCTAATTGAAAACCTTACCCTGATATCCACCTTGAGTACTCTTAAAGAACTCTAGAACATTAACTCGTTGTCTAGAAAGAAAACAAAAAACCTTGCTACTATAATTCTCTTCTTTATCTTTCACATTAGAATCATCCTATCATTCTTTTCCTTCCCAATCAAATTTCATTTTATAGCGTTTTATGATGGCTACTAGGGTTTCAACATTTCAAGGGCAAATTAATCCTTTTTGACATATAAAATACTCTTCCTATCTAAAAAATTTCAGATGCAAAATGGCAATCAAACTTAGCTAAAATGGCACCACTATACAAGATTGTTATTCTACTATCAACATTAGGGAGTCAAATGGTGGGTGTGCAAAAATGGACAGTGGTGGCATTTAGAACACTATTGTACTTCTAAATTTTTCATTTCATAAAACATCCCTTATGAAGAATAGGATGAAGTCGTTTAAACTTTGCCTAATTTCACCAAAAATCACTTCTTTTAGGAACTTGACCTTTAAATTCTAAATAAACTCAAAACTAAATAAAAAGAATCATAAATAGAGGAAATTACATCAAATAATGTGTAAAAAAAAAGTAATATAATCTAAAAATCATTCAATTTACTTTCTAACAATAATTAACAATCTTATAGAGGCATAGAGACCTAGTGCTTAAGATAAGGAGGTTTCCCTATAAAGAGAGGAATGTTAGAAAATAATTGTCATAGTTATAAGTGAATAAAGTTTTGAGGAAATAATTATTCCAGGGTAGGAGTAGGAGGATGTGAGACTCCACTCATATTATTTCATGAATTATAAATGAGAGGTCTTTTTTTTGGACATCTTTTTGAAGTCTTGATTTGAAAAATGAAGAATTTGTTAATTCTTAAAAAATGATTTGTGCTTGATGTTTACTACTTGATAGGATTAGGATAGGTTGATTTTGATGTATTGAGAATTGTTAATCTAATATGTAGTCAAAACTAAATACTATTAAGTTTTAATCATAACTTATTAAGTAAATATTTAGGTTAAGAGATTCAAAAAAATATAAAGATTTAAGTATCTATATAAACATTCTATATAAGAGTTAATATTGAACCTAAATAAGAAAATTTGGTAGAATAAACTAATGGGTTTAATTTGTTGACACATTAAATATTGTTTATATTTTAATCATAACTTTCAATAGGAATATCTAATTATGGTAATTAAAAAAGATATAGAAAGATACTAATAAGGATACTAGGAGCTGGTTTGGCTAGTGGAATCCCAAGTCAAACATATATACAACTAAATGAATCACCAACTAAATAAAGATGTAATATTTTACGTAAAAGCATTTAACTAGCCATATACTGCATTTGGATAATTGAAATCCTTAACAAGTAGTTTTTAAAACATGAATCTATTAATAGGTGGGTGTTAAAGTATAAGGGAAATAAGTTATCTTAGAGAAGAGGCGATACAAAATGCAAAAAAGAAATACATAAAAGGTTGTTTTATTGAGATTCAATAACAAGGTGGTGATTTAAGTAACATTAGGAACTCTTCCACATTAAGAATTTGATTTAAGATAAGTTTGGTACGTGTAATATGTATTACATGTTAGTTTGGCTTTCTATGATGCATGATTTATTTCTTTTTTGTTATTGATTATTGACATATATTAGTTACATCTATTTTCATTATTTGAAATTAGAATTTAAATATGGATCGGCTCTTGGCCTACTATAGTTAGCATATTGTTCTCGTTAAGGTTTTATGGTCAAAGGCCTTCCTACTTTAAAATCTAATGATGCATGGGAAGAACCAACATTGGACACTATATAGGACTCCTTGTTAGGGGTCAAATTGATATAGTTTTAATGGTCAATTTGTTCAATTATGACCCTAATTCAGTGCTAAATTGTTAAATAGATATCTTATTATATTTAATTTGCATAATGGAGCCTAATAATGAAGATTGGAGCAAAAACATAAAGGAACTCTCTTGGTTCTAACCATAAATGACCCCCTAGTAGGGTGCCATTACATTAAGAATAGGGGGTCGTTTAT
>JAOXYD010225871.1:0-18482 GCA_028565735.1 Pinacopodium congolense
TCACCAAAGGGTCCCAAATAATTCAAATAACAAATCCTAAATATATTTTAGCCACACATAACAATAAAAATAAATTCAACCAAGTTCATATTTATAAAATAAAAAACAAAATAAAAGCAGAAAATAAAATAAAACTGAAATAAAAATAAATCTAAAAAATAAAATAAGACATAAACTTGATGATTCTTAGAGTTTGAATGTATGTGTAGCTTGAAGCTTGTATGAAACTCCTTAATTTTCGCCTGACTCCTAGCTCCGAATGCTGGCTGCTCCTCTTCTACACTATCCGTCTCCGTCTCTGGTTTTCTGTCTGTTCCGTCCTCCTCCCGAAGCTGCTGGTTCTTCTCCTTAAATCTGTCTAGCTATTAGGGCTGCTGCTCTTCTAGGGCTTGTGGATTGCTGCTGGGCTGAGGAGAAGGCTTGAGTTTGCTGGAGAGGGAGAGGTCTACTGCTGGAGGGCTGTTGGGCTACTGAGGAAGGGAAGTTACGCGCGGTCCACGTGAGTCTGGTGGCCTGGAGACTTGGACCAGAGGAAGCTGGGCTGGGACGCGAGGCGGGCTCGACGCTGTGAGCGTATGGGCCACGCGTCACGCGGGTCGGGCGCAAAGAGAGCGAGGCGGGCCAGGTGCTGGGGCGGGCGAGCGGCTGGCGGGTGGACGCAGAAGGCTGGGCGCGGGCCGGCTTGGGAAAGGGTCTGGGCGAAGCGGGCTGGGTGCTGGACTTGGGCTGCCTGGCGGGTCTGGGGCACTGCTGGACGGGCCGCTTCTGGAACTGGCCTGGGGCTAGGTCTTTCCTCCTTTTTTCTGCAGCTTTTCTTCTTTTTTTCTGTTCTTTTTTTTAAAAATTAATTTACCTACAAAATAAATAAATACACCAATAATATTTAATTCTAACACAACATTAATAATTAAATAATAATAAAAATACAAAACACAAAACACAAAACACAAAACACATATAAAAACACTTAAATAAATAAAACTTACTCTAAATTAATACTAAATATAAACAAAACAATAATTAAACTTATACTAAACAAAAACACACAAAACAAATATTAAAACACATTAAAAACAACATATTATGCAATAAACACATGCAAAACACTTAGAAAAACACATGCAAAAACACAATTATCATAGTGTTCTTAATCCAACTAGAACTTATAAGTCTATGTATCATGTTTCCGCAATACAACTTAAAATCTAGAGAGCATATCACATACTGAGAGCAAACAAAAGATAACTAAATGGAAAAATGAGGTTCATAACTAATGAGCAAAGAAGACAACATCTTAGATTATATATCTCCACTTTAACATCAAGGAAGAGCTATAACAAAGGTGAAAATTATGGGATATAATTTTCATTCTAGTCATGTCAAATACATCATGTAAAAAGTTTTCTATCACTCTCTTCAAGCTTTAGAAGATTCTTAAGTTTCTTTCATGCGATAAAGCATAAATTCCAAGAATGATCTTACTCACCAATAGGTACCGTTTCTACACATGTTTTTGTTGCTTAAACTAAGAGAAAAAGTCCTTTAAGCTCATGGAGGTTGGTGGGAAATTATAATGTCTCTAAATGTACGAAGAGAAACTACAATTTGAAAAAAAAGAAGAAGATGAGAAATGGTTCTAGGTTCATCACTACATAGTATATAGGTGCTATTAACCATAATAGATTTAAACAATAAGTGGTGCTTAACTTGCCTTTTAAGGAAAAGCTATGACTAAAAGAAGAGTAGGGAGAGACTGACTTACCATACTATCTTTCCCTACCTCACTTTGGGGAATAAGGTCGTATGAGTATGTGGTTTAAAAAAAGGCATTAATTATACCTTTATTAGAAATAATATTTTCTTATGTAAATTTATCTATTAAAATTAATTTTTTGTGTTTAACTTTTACATCAATTCTATAGGCTTATTTTTAATCCTTTTTTGTTTTTCTTTACAATCTCTTCATTTGATATTCATGTTAATAAGTATTTTAGGTGAGCTACACTAATTATTGTCATTTTTATCACTTAAAATTTACATTAACCTATAATTAAGAGTTTAACTTGTATCTAAAGTAGAAAAGTATGATTTCTAATCTTAAAAGGACATAAATTAATTTAAAGCTTAATTTTTTTTTATAGAAAATATAACCATTCTTTCCTAATTCCGTGTAATGATATGAAATTCCTTCATTTCAAATTATAATAATTGATACAAGATGGATTATTGTGGTTTGATATTAATTAGTTAATTAATTGAAATTCTTAATTTTTTACCATTAGAAGAAACAGTTCCTTTTGAGATATTAATCATAAAATACATATTTATGTATGTAATTAAAACTTTTAGTATTACAACAATATTTTTTATGTCTCTCTCAACTCCATCTCTTCGATTATTTGATGATGGCTAGCTAGTGGGATTGCTTTATCCCTTCTGGTTTTCTTATCTCCTCCTTGCTTAGCTTTGCCTTTGATTTTGCTGGCCTTAGGTTGTATTTGGCTTGATTCGCCTCTTGGTTGGTTTCCCCTTTCCCTCCACTTCATGTTCCATTCCTAGTGACTCTATTATCAGCCACTCATCCCCCTCTATCTTGAGCTATGGGCTCTTTCTCCTATCCCTCAAAGTTCCCTTCCCTTCACACATTTATGGCATGCTCCCTGTTCCCTTCTTAAGTATGTTCTAGGTCTAGGTTTTTTGTTGTCAACCCCTTTTCCCTGACTACTATGGCTGGGGGCCAAGTTTTGGAAGGTCAGACTCCTCCTAGGAAAGATCACATCCTCCCTCAGGAGATGATCAGTTATAGGGTTGCTAGTGAGCCTTCTCCGAATGAGATTGCTTAGTTCGGTGGCATCCCTCCAATTGGTAGGTGGTTGGTGACCTCTTTCCCACTGAAAAACTCAGGTATGTTCCCCCCGTTGAGGGATTGATTATAATGGCCCCCCTTTTGAGATTTTTAGATAAAGAGCTACTAAATGGAAGGTTTTATAGTGGGGAGCTTTTCTTATATAGATGTTCGATATTTCAAGTGGTAAAGAATTGGGCTAACAAAAATTGGTCTAAATATGGTCTGATAGAGGCCATGCTCAATGAGCAAGGCCTATTTTTGATTTGATTCTCAGAGGAGCCAGGTGATATTACAGAAGCAAATTACTCACCAGGAGGATGAATTTCTATCTAGGCCCTTCCTTGAAATTGAAGTTGAATAGGTTCTCTTTTCTTTGTGCCTATAAAAAGCTCTTGGACCAGATAGGCCCAATCTTTTAGAAGACATGGTATGATCTAAAGCATTTGATCACTTCAGTTGTGTTAAAATTTTTTGAGAACGAGAGAATGCTTAAAGAGCTAAACAAGACTTTCATATGTTTAGCTCCCAGGTGCTCAACTCTTGCCTCTATGCATGAATTTAGACCAACTGCTTGTTGTAATGTTTTGTACTATATAATTGTGAAACTCCTTGCCTATCAATTGAAGGTGGTTCTTACAACTCTGATTGATGGTTCTCAAGGTGCATTTCTAGAAGTTCACCAAATAGGAGACAATATCTTACTTGTCCAAGAGCTGAAGGAATATAAGAAAGGATTGTGCCTTGAAAATTGATTTACATAAGGCCTATGATTCTATCAACTAGGAGTTTTTTTTATCAATGCAATGATGGCTCTCAATTTTCCTACTATACTTGTAAATTGACTAAAGGAGTACATTTCTAATCTTTACTTTAGTGTCCTGGTCAATGGGGAGCCATCCCTTTTGGTTAAAGGGGCTTAGGGCATTAGACAAGGGGAACTTATATCCCCTTATCTCTTTATTCTTTTCTTAGAGATTCTGTGATGTCTAATCAAGCTCAATACATCTTGAGCTAGAAAATTTAAGCATCATTCTCGACACAAAAAGTTCAATTTCTTCAGTATAGCATTTGTGGATGACCTTCTGATCTTTTCTAAAGTGGAAGCCAACTCTCTTTCCTCAATTATGACTACTCTTAACTTATTCACTTCATTATCTGGCCTATCGATGAATAAGGACAAGAGCTTTATGTATTTCTCTGCTAGTGCTCAGAACTCTATTGACTGGCTAAAGGCAATTACTAGCTTACAGATGAAATTCCCTCAGTTCACCTATTTAGGGGTGCCTATCTCCACCAAATGTCCATCCTGTAGGGAGTCCCAACCTTTATTAGACAAAGTTCACCGAAGCATTGCTCAGTGGTGTAATAAAAGCTTATCTTTTGTAGGTTAAATTCAATTGATTAATTGTGTCCTCTCTAACATCCTCATCCATGGTCCTTCCATTTGTTGAATATGATAACTATTATAAAAGCTACTGACAAAGCCTTGCAGAATTTTTTATTTTCTGATGACTCTTCTAAGAGAGCCACTACTAAGGTAAAGTGGTTCAAAATTTGTAGGCCAAGAAGGGAGAGGTGCCTTGACATCATCTTCTTGAAAACCTCTAACAAAGCCTTACTGCGTAAAAGGATATGATGATCATTTAGTGATAAAGATTCTTTATAGAGCAAATGGATGCATGTGTATTAGTTAAGAAGAAAATTTTCTAGTGCTATAAAATTCAACCTTCTAACACTTATTAGTGGAAGCTTCTTTAGGTTGAAGGATTCTATGTAATCGACTACTAGGGTGTAGATTGGTGATGGAGATGATACTTTTCTCCAGTATGCCAACTAGTGTCCTGCTAGCCCCCTAAGGTCTTGCCTTGAACTTTAATCTTTGAAGGCATCTATTCCCCTTCATGTTACGATTAAAGCTATTTTGAACACTTATAGATACTAGCTAGTGACCTTGCCTAACTCTCCTTTAACTAGTTTTCTACATAGTATTCAATTAGATATCTTATCTACAAACTCTCTTATTTGGAAAAGAAAAAGTAGATGGTAAGTTTACTAACTCTTCTTGCCTAAACTTGCTGAATCTTGGATAGGGAAAGGTGCCTTGGTACCAGCTCCTCTATTTCAAGCATTGTTACACCTTGTGCTTTAGTTATCTTCTGGTTAGTAATCAAAGGAACGCTCAATACTTACGACCAACTTTGTAGGAATCTTAATGTACATCCTTGGTATGTTTTATTCTTACAGGAACTTGAATCAATAGAGCATTTGCTCCTCACGTACAGCTACTCCAGTTTCCTATGGCAATATATCAAGTGGTTGTATGGTATGATGTTCCTCTAGCTAATTGGAATGCATTTGTTATGTGAAGTTGTAAAAATACAAAGGTCTAGTCAGGTGAGTTATTGCCCATGAAGATTTTTGTGTCTTATTTAATCTATATTAATTAAGAAAGAAATCAAAGGATTTTCCAAATAAATGTTGTCCTAAAGAAGAAGTGCTACTAGCTCTAGCTGCACTTGGTTTCCCATGTTGACGACAATCTCTTCAGAAATGGAATGCTAGAAAGATGGTGACTCCTATTAGTTGGAGATTTTTAATAATGTTGGCTAATCTGTCATGTTTGGTATAGGAGCCCTGATTGATTGACTTAGGCTTTATATTCTTCTACTTGTGCTGGGCTTTTTAAATTGACCTCTAAAGGGTAGTGCTTCAGGTATTTTCAAGGTTTGAATGTAAATGACCTTGCCTTATTTTTATTTTATTTATTTATTTAGCTTCTTAAAAAATAATATATAAATCCCTTTATTTTATTAAAATCATAATAGCAAGTTTATTGACACAAATCCATCTTTAAAAGAACTTTAGAGAACTTACAAATAAGATTGAAATTTAAAAAAAAATCAAAAGGTTTGATTAAGTGTGTACATCAATTATTAAGTGATATCATGCATTTCTACACCATGAGTGAGATGCTCTCTCCTCTCTATATTTTTTTTCTCTATAATGCATTTCCTTGTAGCTCTTCCTTAATTTTCCCACTATCCTTTTGTGTAATCTTTTTGTCTCAATATCTCAATTTTCCCTCTCTTTTCTTCTTTCTTAGTAGGTTTTAAAGATTACTCTATTTACTATTTTGTATTTCTCTAGCTTTCTGCTTCATCATACTTCCTTTTGTTTGATCTGGAGTTAGTTTCCCACCCAAAATCCATTTCCATTTAAGGAATTCCTTTTAAAATTTTTAAGGAAGTCTGTTCTCTCTTTCCTTTTATAGTACTACGTCAAGATCTTTACTAGACTTTGCACCTCTTCCCTGCCTTGTAAACCCTAAAGATTGGATTATTTACCTTCCCTTTCATCTTTTTCACTTCCTTCCTAAGAGCTTTCCTCTTTTGGGCTCCTTTTAAATAGCCAACCTTCTTCCTTCATCTTGAAAAAGGCCTTAAGCGAGAGAACTTATAGCTAATTACTAGGTGATGTTTTCACTACTCCCCTCAAAATATTGAGGGGAAGCAAGTTGTGAATCCTCCAATAAATATGATAAGAAATGATGTATAAAAATGAAATTCTTTGTTGGTAGAATTAATTTGGAGTAAAAAGACCTCCTCACTTAATTTTAAGTAGATAGGATCATTTTCATTGGAAGAACCTAGGACTTAATAAGGTATTTGTGAATGAAGACAACCTCTTTTTGTTAAAATTTTAATCAACCTTTCAAGCATAGAACATAGTAGAATTTGGACCTTGGTATAACCAAGAATGTAGCTCAATTCCCTTAAAATCAAACATCTTCCCTTGTGGATCAACATTCATAACATTCTCCTTAAGTATTGGATCTTGAAGGTCTTAAGTTATCTAGTATGTTACATGGGAAGGCCAATCTATATATATGAACACATGCTAGCTATGAAGAGGATCATCTATGCTAGGCATTATGTTCTTGATGATGTCAAACATGCACTTCCTGAAGTTATCCCTATCATGAGGCTAAATGAACATAATATCTACCTGAAAATTCATTATCTAATACGTATTCGTGGAAACCAGAAGTGGAATCCCTAAAGAAGTCTAAAAATAAGTAGGTAAGACCTTCCAAACGAGGGAATATGATGAGCTAATGAATATTAGTTTAAGAGATCCTAAATATGTAGTAGAGAAGAATTATCCAGACACTAGTGACCCAAAGGAAATTACAGAGAAAAATGATCTTAACACTAGAGCAATTGTTAACGGTCATTTTACATTATTTTATTATGCCTATTTCATTATTTTTATACCCATTTGGTAGTTTAATTACACCAATATAAAGCTATTATTGTTAATTTCAGGTGTATATTGGTTTTGGAGCATGTTGTGGAGATTTAGACTTAATTAGAGCTTCTTTTGAAGCATAAAGAGGACTTAGACATTCGGCACTTAAAGCTCATCAATGACGGTCAAACAAGAAGAGATCAGTCATCCTGAATGGCGAGGATCGATTGACTGAATTAAGAAACAAGTGAGGTTAGTAGATCAAATGGCAAGGATCAGTCGATCGAATGAAGAAAGAAGGGAGATTGGTCAATTGAATGGCAAGGATGGGTCGATTAAATGAACAAACAAGGAAGGTTGGTCGACCAAGTATAGGCTCTTTTTTGTAGCATTTCATTTAAATCATGTGCAAAACATTAATGAAATGATGCAGCTTCATTTGATAAGCCCTAAGCATCAAGTATAAAATCCAAAAGCAACGCAGAAGACTAGAGAGTCGGCAGACTAGAGAAGATAGTCACGAGGAGAGGACTGTCGGCCAACATTTTCATTCCTTTTCCTTAGGGTTTTATATGGATTTTATTTTCTTTTGGTTTTATCTAGCATTTGCTAGTGGATTGGGGTTTCTAAGAGCTTGCAGGTGGATCTAAAGATAGGAGTTCAATTGATTTTGACCATTTATTGGTTGTATTCCTTCCCTTTTATCTATTTTGTATTGACTCTTGCTATTTATCAATGGATATATGTTTTATTGTTATATTTTTATTTCTATTGATGATTTTATGTGTTTAAACACCTAGTTGGGGTTAGGATTTTAATGGGTTATGGTTGTTGGAGGAATTTTACCTAGTAATCTTGGCCATCTTAGTAGTATTTTTAGATGATTATAGGACATTGACCATGGTCTGCTGATTATTGGAAGATTAATTAGGAAACATAATTTAATTTAGGTGTTAAACCGTCCCTAGAGTCTTTTGTTAGGGTTCCTAGGATTAATGAACTTAATTTTAGGCATCTTGAGATTAAATCCTTCTATTCTAGTCTGTTTGTTAGGCCAAAATAGATGGATTGAGTTTAGAAGAGAAAAGATGTTTCCATGACCATTGGTTGTGTCTTGCTTAAGTGACGTAGGCTTTAAGTCTCTCCAACGTTGTGTTGTTGTTTGTTTGAGCCATTAGATCTAAACGCCTAGCTAAAGTATCATTTGTTTTACTCCTTTCCTTTAGCTTACGTTTATATTAAACCTTATTTGTTTTCATTTTCGTTTGTTTCTTATTATTTCTCTTAATAAATCATCTTGGAGTTGTCTAGATAATTTTACATTAATTAATCTAGTATTATGCTCAGATTCCTAAGGAGAACGATACTCGGGGTTTACTCCATTTTATACTACTTATTGATAAGGTGAGCTTGCCTTTGGATAATTTAGGATTAAATTGAATAAAATTATAAGTTGTTTAGACCGCAACAGTAATGCATGTACCTTAGTTGGAAATAATAGACAATGTTGAGAAAGAGGATCTTGGAGTGGGAATAAAGATGAGCTCTCCTAAGAGTGCCAAGATTAATCATCCAATTTGTGAGTAATTTTTAATTAAACTCATTGGTGAATTGACTAATAAGGTACAAATATACAAAGACTCTAATGATATTAGGAACATGAACTTGATTTATTGAGTGAGCAAAGATCTGATTTATAAGATCCTAATCATTAGAGTAAGGATGTTGATGCCCTAGACTTTAGGAGTTTAAGAAGGAGACTAAAAGAGAATCCAATAAGAAGAAGAGAGTAGCTTCTCCAAAATATTATCTACTTTAGCATGGAACATTAAAGGACTTAATAGCCTTATAAAGTAGTATATCTTATAGGATTATTTTTTTTTCATTCTTTCAAACCTATTTTGCTAGGATTATTGAAAATTAAATTTAATGAAGATAAGCATAGAAATCTTCGCTTTTTAGAAAAAAAAGGAAGCACTGGTAGCTTATAAAAAATCATCAAAGTCATCACCATAGTAGAAGAGTGATGGCTTATAATAATGATGTTATAAAGGTGTCCCAATTCTTAAGCCCAACACAACTTATTTACTTTATATTCTTAATGAAGCCATCCAAGAGAAATTTCCAGTTGCCCTTTATCTATGGTTTCAACCATTCTTTTCAAAGAACTCCTAATGGAATCAACTTCAAAACTGGGATCTACTATAAACAAACCATAGCTTATTCTAGAATACTTTGATAATATTTTATATCCATCATAAGATGAAGGGCATTCGAGTCTTAGGAATTTTACTGAGCACTTAAGGGATTATGTTAATTATATAGGGGTTACTGATCTCAAAATGGAAGGAAACATCTACACATAAAATAAAAAATAGAAATAAAGATGGTTCTTGAGAAAAACGTTGAATAAATCATTAGTTAACAAATAATGGATAAATGATTTTCCTAAAAGTAAGGTTACATTCCTCAATCAACTGATTTTTAATCACAACCCAATTGTAACATAGAATATCAGTAACTGATTTCTAACATAACCCAATTTCTTATTTAGGTTTAACAATTATTCAGTGAAACTTGAGGGTTTCAATAAAGCACTTACAAAGTGACTTAACGTCCTATTTGATGGGTGTAAGGTACACATATGTATAAGAAATTTTCAAAAAGTAAGGGAAGAGCTAAAGTTATTGAATTAAACTTGGTAATGCATTTAATGTATTAATCTATGCAAGGGAGAACCTCTCTTTTCTACAAACTCATCTTAATTCTAATCCTAATGATGATCGATTACACTTTATGGAGACAATTTCCCTAACCAACTATAATCAGGATTTGGAAACTTGTTACTCTTTGATGAAATAGAGACCGAGGATCAAGTGGATTAAGGAGCAAGGTAGGAAAATGAAGTTTTTCCATCACTTAGTCCTCCCTAAACAAAATTGCAATAGAACTGCTTCCATCTAAAGAGAATGACACTTGGATTATAACTAAGTATGATTTATGCTATGAAGTTGAAAATAGTTCAATACAACTTATATATTGAACTAAGGAAAGTTTCACCTAGGTTTTGATGATGGCAAAGCACCTTTAATACTAATGGGTTTATTATGTATAATGTTTTAGAAAGATAGGTTTAAACGAAAAGGGTTTTGAGAGATACAATTTAGAGTTTTGGAGCTTATATAAAGGTTATAAAGAGCAAAAGAAAAAGGAATCAAGCTCAAGAAGAAGATAGTGTGATAAGATGTTGTATCTTGTAATTTTTATTATAATCTTACCTTATTCATCTCTAAGTGTTTTATGGGTCCAAATCATGCATATGGCATTCAAGTTTTAGTGTTAACGAATATAGGTTATATAATCAAGAGAAATTGAGTGAGAAATGTTTCTAGATGATTCTCTTGATACACATACAATTTTGATGTATGTGTGTGTGTCAAATAAGTGTACAAAATTTTTTGGTTCTAAGTGTTTTAAAGAGTGTTAAATAATCTAAAAAACCTATTTGACATAAGACTAGTCAACTAGTGTGTGTGACTGGTGTTAGGGTTGAAATTCATAGTGTTTTAAGATGTTATTTAACGTATATTTTCCTTTATTTTAGTGCTTAATTGATTAATTTATGTTCAGAAATATTTAATTTGTAGGTTAATGTAAATAATTGAAGAAAAGTGCAAAAAGGAAGCAAAATTATCTAGGTCTAAGAGCTTTACGGTGGTCTAGCTAACCCATGTAAAAAGATCTAGTAACCCCCATTGAAAGATGAACGAACAAGACCTCTATGGTGGTCTTCAGGATCTATACGATGCTTGACCCCAATCATCATTTAACTTCAGTAGATGTATTTTCAAGGAACTTCTTCAATATTTGTGGCTGGCTATTCCTCCATTCTACAGTAGTCTCTCCCTATAAGATGCAGAGACATCTATAGGAAGAGGAGAGTAGCTTTTAAGACTACAATCATGTTTTTTTCTTTATTTTTTCAAATTATGTCAATTATAGTTAATTTTTAGTTAAATTTTCTATTTCAATCTTTGTAATTCGAGTTTGCAGGTTGTTTTATGGATATAAAAGCTATACACACGTGATTAGAGTTAGATTATCATCTGATAATCTTCTTTGGTGAATTCTAAACTTTTAATATTGTGTATTACTATTTTTTTTTAATAATCAAAGTAATGTTGTTTAAGTTCATTATTTTTTATTCAATGATTAATTTCATGTTCTAATCTAAAATTTAGTTAAGGCTAGGTTGTTAAATGTGTTAATTGATGCCTTAATTAGTGAGCTAATCTTTGTTTATTAAATGCTTAATACTTTTCTTAAATTGATCACGTAAGATAAAGCCATAAGATAATCTAGGATCTGAAAAATCCACCTAGGTTATTAAATAAATTAATTAACAATGTGGTTTAAATTAGTGCATGAGCATATTCTGATTAATCATTAAAGTGCTAGTCTTGAAATAAGGAATTTTAGGACTAGACTTCTTGGATTTTAGGCCTATTACCCAAGTCTGATACATGACCAAACTTTAGGATATGATCAATAGAGATACGACAAAGTATTAACCATAAATGTGTCTTGATTTTGTGAAGATACTTTAAATTAAGCATCACAAACTTTAAATCAATTAAATCATCAACCACCTGAGCCTTAATTTAATAAATTAGGAAAATCAACCTTGAACTCTTTTTCAATTGATTAGAAGCTTCTAAGCTTTAATTAATTAAATTTCAATTTAGTGTGCTTTATATAATGATAATTTGATCGACCTGGTACTTACATACACACTTCTTAATGGGATTGACATTCCTAGTGTTAAATATACTCGACTGTATTACTTGTTATGACTAGTGCACTTGTGGACAAGTTGGCTTTAAATTTATTGTAATTTTGTGCATAAAAGGAAAGATTTATTTGAGTTTATTTTGTGTATGACCAACCCCCAACAACTTTTTAGCACTGTTGTCGTGTAATTGTAATATAAGGAATATATTGCTGTTAATTGCTATAGAGATTTATTTTGTTACTTGTGTTTTTTTTATTTTCTACATTTATTTAATGTTTAGATTAGCATTTTAAGTGTTTTCTTTGTTTTATCTTGTCTTTGTTTTTATGAGAGAGTTGCCTTTTAATGACTCATGTTAGTCATTAAGAAGATGTGATGGCATCAGGACTATTGGCAAGATTTCTAGTGATATGATCCTGAAGATGAGTTTGACTGGGGAAATAGTTTGACAAATCATTTAAATCAAATTGATCATACCTATACCTTTGATTCAATGGAATACCCTGATTGCTCTTAGCTTCATCTAACTTGTTTTCAATAGCCTTCACCCTTTTTTGATCAACAACATTTTGAGTGCTTAGAAGATGATTACATTTATAGTTAGATGGATCACATCAACAGAGTGCTTTCACAATCACATCTTTATCTAGGTGTATTCTTTTCCTTTCTCTCCCAGTTTATGCTTTAGTTTTGATTTATCAACTTTAGGGATAATGTTCAATTTAAGTATGGTGGAGACACATGTTATTTGATTACACTTGAATATTTATTGTCTATAGCATATCATTTTATTATCTTTTTCTTAGTAGTATATAATTTATCAATATTTATAAAAAATTTTCTTTTCATTGAAAATTTTTTCTTTTGAATTCAATCATTTTTATGATTTAAAATCTTATATTATTAATTACTTATGATAATTAACAACTAAATTTGATTTCTTTATATTTTTAGAAAATGAATACTTGATGATCATGATGATTTTCCTTATATAAAATGTATATTCCTAATTAATTTTTGATGTCTTTAAAACATTTTCATCATCTTGTTTCAATTAAAAATGAAAACAAGAAATCATAAAAAAAGTGTGTGTTTGTATAAGAGAGTAAATAGATTCACTTCTCTAGCCTTGAACTAATTGAAGCGTTAAAGTTATTGAGTGATGCTAGTAGCCAGTTGATGTGATGTGATTAAGTTGAGTAACTGGGAGTGCTCATGGCAAGGTGTTTTTGAAAAATGACCTCTGAATCAAGATTTTACAACTCTTTTTTTATTTTTTATGTTATTAATAAATAAAATGATAATTTGTTTAAAAAATGATACATTTTACTTTGTGAATATTTATTTTATATAAAGAAATGAATGGTGTGATTCAAGATGTAGTTTGAATAAGTATAAGTTATCTGAATTCACTTGTTAATCGACATGCTTCATTAATCCTTATAACATCTTAATGATTTTTTTTATAATTGAATAATTTAGGAAAACTTTTCAATGATTATGCTTGAAGAATTTGATTTTTTTCTTATAATTATATTCCATGTTTAAAATTGATGATGATTTAGTTTGCTTGAGGACAAGTGAACATTGAAGTGTGGGGGAGTTGTTAGGGGTGGAATTTATAATGGTATTAGATGTTATTTGATGCATATTTACCGCTATTTTAGTACTTAATTATTTTATCATTGAATAATTTAGGAAAAATTTTCAATGATTATGCTTGAAGAATTTGATTTGTTTCTTATAATTATATTCCATGTTGAAAATTAATGATGATTTAGTTTTCTTGAGGATAAGCAAACACTTAAGTGTAGGGTTGCTAAGGGCGAAATTTATAGTGTTTTTTAGAAGTTATTTGATGTATATTTATCCTTATTTTAGTACTTAATTATTTAATTTATGTTTGGCTTAATTTGTAGGTTTATGTGAATAATTGAAGAAAACTTCAAAAAGTAAGCAAAATTATTCAAGTCCAGGTACTCTAAGGTTGTTTGGCCAACCAACGTAGAAAGATCCAACAACCCCCCTTGAAAGATGAAAAAAGTAAGATCTATACAGCAATCTTTGGGACTTATACGAAGCTCCACTCTAGCTGTCACTTAGCATCGACAGACACATTTTCAAGTAGCTTCTTCAAGATTTGTGCTTAGCTATTCCCTTGATTCTTGGGTAGCCTCTCCCTATAAGATGCAAAGATGTCCATAGATAGAGGACATAGTTTTTAGGACTGCAAATAAGTTTTCTTTTTTTGTTTTTCAGATTATGTCAATTTTAGTTAAGTTTTAGTTAGTTTTTCAATTTCAATATCTATAATTCAAGTTTTTAGGTCGTTTTTATGTATCTAAAAAATGTATACACATTATTAAAGTTAGATTATCATTTAAGAATCTTGTTTGGAGAATTCTAAACATTTAATCTTGTGTATTATTATTTTTTTTGTTATTAATCCAAATTATGTTGAAGGATGATGAAGATGCTGTTATAGAGATAGCATTCGACCCTCAATGGCACCATGTAGTCTACTGTTATGCATCAATGTAGTCCGCCGTTGAAGGACCAGTGAACAATATCAACTCCATATCTCCACAATTGCAGCTGAAGCTTGTGTCTACCCTATCACCTTTATCAGCTAGCACTTGTAGGAAACCAGAGTGTTTGCATACAACAAGGAAAAACATAGAAACACTTCATTAACCTCAACACATGCAAATCTATCCTTAGATAGAAAAACTCTTGCTTCTCTCTTAGTTTTCTTAGATGTTTTAGTCTTCAAACACTTGTAATTCGAATTATATTGTGGATTTTGAATTGCTTTTTATTGGAGATTGAAGCTAAGACGTGTATCTAAGTTTCTAAACCATCATAGGGGGTTTTCTAACTCAGATTATTACTTATTTTCTACTATTTTTCTGATTAATCAAAGTTCATGCTCTTATGTGTATATTCTTAAATGTTCTTTGATTTTCTTGTAAGAGCCTGTGGATTTCAAATTTATGTTGATGTCCAGATCAAGTTCAGAAGTTCAAGGCTTGTCTAGAAGCTTTCTAAACATGTTTTGTAACTTCTAAACTACTTATTTCAGCTTATATTTGTAGATCTATCAAAGTATGTGGCTTATGATGCATGTTTTATATGCTTTGATGATTATGTGTGCTTAATTCCATTTTTCATCTTTAGATTTGTGTTTTAATGTTTTAGGAGAGTTTGAATGCATGAAATAAGGTCTGATTTTGTTTATTGATGATCTTAAAGTTCTAATTGTGGCATGATCAACTAAGATTAGAGTAAAAAGTAATCTAGGATATGAGAAATCTACCTAGGTTGGTAGAAAATTCAATAAGCAACGTAAATCAATCTTTCTATAACCAGACATGGATTATTGACGAGAGATAGAGATTTGAGATTAAAAGTCCAAAACTTACTTTCTTGAAATTAAAGCTCATTGGTTAGATTTAAAGTATAACCAAACTTTAAACTAAGTTAAATGGAGAAAATGCATAAGTCTTAACCATAACTTTGTTTTGAATTCGTAAAGGAACTCTAATATGCTTTTGAATGTGTTTTTAAGCTCAATTAATTCATTAATCACTTATCCAGAGCTGGATTCCATAAGTTTATAATTTTTAGTAATTTTATAAATCATTTTATAATTCCAAATTGCAAGGTTTGAAGCAAATTAGAACAATTTATTAATTTTATCTTTTCTTCTTTTAATCAATTAATTTAGATTTTCCTAGATGATTGTAATCTAATTAATCTGGTAATTAACTTAAGAATACCATCTATTTTTCCTCATAGATTTGACACTCAAAGTTTGAAAATTACTCCACTTTATCACTTGTTTGATAGGTGCACTTGCTTTTTGTCACGTTGGTTTTTGCGTAATATTGTTTTGGTTTTCAAAGTAAAATTGGTTTAAAGAACTCCCATTTTTAATCAATTCAATCAATGAACAACAAGTGTATAACGAGAGTTGATATTTAATAGACTTATAGATAGTGTATAATGAGAGTTGACATTTAAGAGACTTATAGATATTAGATTTATTAATTAATTAAAGGTGGATCTCAATTGGTTAATGTATTGCATATAGGATCACTTCATAGCTAGTTGAATTTCTAGGAAAGGATTTGTAGAATGAGAGATTGCAAGTTTAATCCTCTGTTATTTGGCCAGGGAAACTTAGTTAAACCTTGAGAGAAGGTGACTAAAATTTTGGGAAATCTTGGGCCAAAAATAAATTGAATCAATAAGGTTAAAAGCAATTCATAATATTTAATCTTGATTTTAAAAGTTCATATGCACAATTCTTTAATTTGATAAGATGCCTTAGTTTATTTTTAGTTTGTGTTGATTATTTTTATTCCTTGAACAACATGCTACCTGAATCATTAAGTGACTAGACATAATCTATATAGGATGATATCTGTTATATTACATTTTCATTACTCGTCTACTTGTAATATAGTGTAACGCTAGTGAGTGTTCACATATAGTGCTTATCTAGTTTTTAACAATGTTGCTTGGAATGTTTTTACCATCTTGTTTGGTTTGGTGATTTTGATTTAAGGGTTTTGATACTTTTCCTTGTGTAAACTAGGAAAGAGTGAAAGTTGAGAAAAGTTAATCACCAAGAGACTATTTAAAGAACTATAGTGGAAGAAGGAGACCGGGGAGGCAACCAAAGGACATTAATGGACTTCACGAGGCCATATTTTAACTAATACGAAATTGCAAGGCCTGTTGTTCAAGAAAATAAGTTTGAGATCAAGCCAGCTCTACTTAACATCCTTCAATCAAGTGTTCAATTTTATGTGTTGATGAATGAAGATTCCAATGCCTATCTTGTAACTTTATAGAAATTTGTGATACTTTCTTGTTTAATGAGATTTCAGAAGATATAGTGAGGATGAGGTTATTCCCCTTCACTTTGAAGGATAGAGCTAAGGCATGGTTAAACTCTCTCAACCTAAAACATATCACTACATAGGAGTGGCTAGTTTAAGCTTTTCTCGCCAAGTACTTTCCATTGACGAAGATAATAAGAATCATCAAAGGGATTACGAACTTCTAATAGAATTATGGGGAGTCATTATATGAGGCATAGGAGTGGTTTAAGAAGTTTCAAAGGAGTTGTCCACTTCCTAACCTTCCAAGGGAATTTCTTTTGCAGACCTTCTACAATAGGGGTGAAAAAGAGTAGAAGAGGCACGATTGATGCGGCGACTAGAGGATCATTAACGAGGAATACCATTGATGCAGCCTAAGATCCCTTAGAAAAAATGGTGAAGAACATTTATTATGGTTGAATGAAATGGACAAGCAAAGTTTCAAGAAGCAAAGGGGGTTGATTCCTATTTATATAACAATAGTCCTTCAAACCATGTAAGTAAAAATTTCGACCCTAGCCAAGTAACTAGGTAACTTACAAGGTACATCTTCTTCTACTATTAAAGCTATGTAGCTAAAATGCGAGTTATGTAGGCAAGATAACCATGGAACGGTGGATTGCTTCATGATGTATTCAAGTGGAATATAATAAGTCAACTATATAGGGGTAGCAATAAAGAGGTAATAACCCCTTTTCTAACACTTATAATCTGAGGTGAAAATACCACCTAAAATTTTCTTAGAACATTAACAATGCAGGTCAAAATGTGAGACTGTAATGCACAACAGATTTCCAATAAGATAGACTTAAATCTTTGGATAACAAGATAGAAAAATTAATGGATGTCTTTGGTTTCAAGTTTATAAGTCAAAAAGACAGCCAAAAATAAGATGATTACAAGCCAAGAGGAAAGCCAAAAGATGATGGAGGTGAAATTTGACTAAATAGTAGAGAATCATGCGTCATCTATTCACAATTTAAAAGTTCTAAGTGGGCCAACTTACCAATCCTCTATCATCTAGAAGTATGGGGAGTCTTCCAAGCAACATCAAGGCTAATATAAGAGAACAATTGATGGCAATCAACTAAGGAGTGGCAAGCAGTTGGGGGAGCTATGTGAGAAAGGTGAAGATGTAAAAGGAGAGAGCTAATAAAAGGAAAATGGTAAAGGGAAAGTGGAAGAGAAGGAAGTTCTTAAAAGATATCTTGAATCCTAAATACACTTGAGAAGACAAACAAACGATGGCCTTGATTGAAAGTTGCAACTCAATCATCACTAGCTATATGCCTTCCAAGTTACAAGATCCAGAGAGTTTTACTATACCTTGTGTTGCTAGTAACTTGGAAATTTTTAAATGTTTATGTGATTTAGGAGCAAGCATTAACTTGATGCCTTTATCCATTTTCATAAAATTTTGGCTAGAAGATGTGAAGCCAACCTCCATACTCATACAATTGGCAGATCAATCCATAAAAAAGCCATATGTAATTGTGGAATATGTCTTCGTAAAGTGGAAAAAATTTATTATTTTGGTTGATTTTGTCATTTTGGATTTTGAAGAGGATATGAATTGTTTTTTGATTTTGGATAGTCCCTTTATGAATACTGGTAGGGCATTAGTATACGTGTATGATGGGAAGTTAGTGTTGAGAATTGGAGATGAGAAAGTGGAGTTTAACATGAGCAAATCTTTGAAGAAAAG